>CAOLHI010004846.1:0-95681 GCA_948474755.1 Ctenosaura bakeri | reverse complement strand
GTCTCAGTTTAGTCATCCTGGCCTCCAGGGAGAGTTCTGCTTTAGGAACCATTCATATATCTTTTTACTAGTCCAGGGTAGCATAGAACTCTACTCCAGCACTTATTTCATGGTGCTATACTTTGTAACACAGCTGTGAAAGTTAGGCCTTTATTTAAATGTTTGAGTAAAATAAACATAAAATTCACATGGTAAATATCTATGCTTTGCCTTATCACACTCTTTGGTCAAAGTTCAAAGCATGTGTTATTTTATTCTGAAGGCATTTCTAAATTATGGCTTTTAAAACAGTTTCCATTTTTATTGCTGTGGTTATGTTGTTCTCCGTGCTTTTATTGAATTTTAATTGACTGTATTATTCTTTGGCTTTAACAATTGCAAGCCACCTCCAGCATGTTTGTGCATAGTAAGTTCTTTGGGGTACTTAGCATTTTATTTTTTTTTAAATGCATAATATTGTCAACCCAGTGATTGTTCCTGTAAAAGCTCAGATAATAGATTATGAGAGAATTCAAATAAGCATATTTCAGATTTATAAGGTCAGATTTTTTTTTAAAAAAAGGCCTTTTGTTGTTTATGAATCTGTTTTGCTCCTCTGTTTGTATGGCTAGATAGAATATTTTGTCTGAACCAGCAAAAACAACCTAGGATATTAAACCAGCTTCAGATCATGGTTTAATATCCTGCTTTGTTTTGATATTAACTATGCTTTTCCTGATTTGCTCACTCACTCATAAGAAAGGAAAAAATAACATGACTATGTGTCTAACAATAAGTCAAGATATAATTGTTCAAATGCAGTCATTGAGTAAAATGTTACGTTTACTGCCTTAGCTTTACAAAAAAGCGTTTAGAACTTGTAAAAAAAGCGTTTAGAACTTGTAATTAAAATGACACAGCTAATTTTACATAGATCTTTTGTCAAAAATAGTCTGACAAATAAGCTGTTCTGTCTGATGGGATGCAGGCAGAGATGGACGAATCAAAGGACATTCCACTGTACCATTTTCACTTCTCTGTTCTGTTCCATTCTGTTCCATTCTTGAATTCTAAATAATATACAAAATCTACATTTATTTTCATGTTTGGTTTTTCCCCTCTACCATACACATTTTTGTACTTAAGTTTTCATAATATTCTCATTTTGTGTTCTACTTTACCTAATGTAGTCATTTTTCTATGAAACTTCCCATACAATTAATAGTTTAAATGTGGGTTTGGGGCCAAAATAATTGGTACAATTTGAAGGCTGGTGGCACAGTGGTTAAATGCTAGTACTGCAACCACAAGGTTGTGAGTTCGATCCTGCCGGGCGCCAAGGTTGACTCAGCCTTCCATCCTTCCGCAGGTCGGTAAAAAGAGTACCCAGCTTGTTGGGGGCAATTAGCTAAAATACATTGTAAACTGCTTAGATAACACTCAGTTGATAAGCGGTATAGAAATACATGCTATTGCTATTAATGCTATTGGTATTCTGTTCTATATATTACTCCAGGAAGTGCAAATGGGATCACTTTGCCTACAAGTACACACCAAACAACATTCCACCACCCCCCACCCCCCGATCCTAGATCTGGTCTGGACTTCTATATCTATATGACTGACATTTAACCTGTTCTTTCGGGAATGTTTACAGGTGCAAAAGGTGACTGGGGAGCTAGAGGTGTTCCTGGTCCTCAGGGAGACAGGGGTGAGCAAGGGAGTCCTGGCTTTCCTGGTTTGCAAGGAGGATCTGATGGTAATTCCTGACACTTTGTTGTTCAGATTGTGACACAGGTGGAAAACATCCACTTTTCTCTTGTTCACATTTCCATTCTTGTGTTTTATTAAACTTCCATTACATTATAAACTTTGTTGTTTTGTCTCAGAATTCTAATTGAACACTCATGTCATTTTATTAGCTTAGATAAATCTGCCATTTTTTCATGCTACGTAGGCATCTTTCGTGAGTGGATTCACTCTTCAGTGTGTACATTGTATGAGTATGATTCTAAAAATAGGTTAAATCATTGGTTCCTAAACTTTGGTCCTCCAGATGTTTTGGACTTCAGTTCCCAGAATCCCTGAACATCGGCCAAGCTGGATGGAACACGCAGAAGTCCAAAACATCTAGAAGACCAAAGTTTGGGAACTACTGAGTTGAGGAATTTTAAAGGGATGTTTGTGCCTGTTAGTAACAGCCTAGGAGTACTGAGTTTTACCAGCAGTTATGGCTGTATTGTATAACGTTACAAGAGAAAATGTACCAAAAACATGTGAAAGAAATATACCAAATAGCCAATGATCAGGGCACTAGAGTGAGGTTTAGAGTTACTGACCTCCAGGCCTGTTAACAGTTCAGCTTTTGACAAGCTACTTTACCTCAATCCTAACTTTTTTATTAAGATCCATTGGCTAAAGGGTTCACATTTATCTTTATTTATTTATTTTATTTTATTTATATCCAGTCTTTCTCCTAAATGGGATCCAAGGCAGCTTAAAATGATCTAAAAAGTTACTACTAAAGTAGTATTTATGAAAGTTAAAAAGAGATTAAATATCACAGTTGTTAAAGCATGCTCAAAACCATAGAAACACTTAAAACATATTTCAAGCATAATTTCAGTAACAAATAAAAAAGATTAAAGTGTTAAAACAGCACACCACTTACACAGACACTACCACTCCATAATTAAAATTTGAAATTCAAATGCCTGCTTAATTAAAAAAACTTCTTCACCTGCTGGCAGAAAGAGAGCAGGCATGGGGCCAACAGGCCTCCTGTGGAAGGGAGTTCCACAGTCTGGGAGCAGCCAGTGAGAAGGCTCTCTCCCGAGTCCTCACCAACTGTGCCTGTGAAGGTGATGGGAATGACAGAAAGCTCTCCCCTGCAGATCTTAATGATTGTGCTGGCTTATATAAGGAGATACAGTCTTTCAAATAGTCTGGATCCAGGCCTTTAAGGACTTTAAAGGTAAAAACCAGCACTTTGAATTCTGCCCAGAAATGGACTAGTAGCCAATGCAACTGTGTTAACAGGGGAATCACATGATCCCTGTAGTCAGCCCTGGTCAACAGCCTGGCCACAGCATTTTGGACCTACTGAAATTTCCAAATAGTTTCCAAAGGCAGTCCCAAATAAAGTGTGTTACTGTAGTCCAAATGGGATATAATCAAGGCAAATGTCACTGTACAGTAGTCAGATCTGACTTTTCTAGGAATAAGCACAACTGGTGCACTAGTTTTAACTATGCAAATACATCCAGGCTGAGATCCAAGTCCAGGAGTATACCCAAGATGAGAACCTGAGATTTCAGGGGGAGTGTAATGCCATCTAGCTCAGGCTGAATATCTATTCCCTGATCTGCCTTTTGACTGATCCCAACAACCTCTGTCTTATCCAGATTTAAGTTTCAATTTGTTCACCCTCATCCAGTCCATTACTGATGTCAAACACTTGTTTTATACAGAAACAGCTTCCTTGGAATCAGGTGGGAAGGAGAGATAGAGTTGTGTGTCATCTGCATACTGATGACACTGAACTCCAAAATTCCAGATGACCTCTCCCTTTGGTTTCAAGCAGATGTTAAACAGCATGAGGGCCAGAACTGAGCCCTGAAGGACATCTCGGGATAGTGACCAGGGTGTTGAACAGGCATCCTCCAATACCACCTTCTGAATCTAACCCCCATACACACACACAAAAAAAGTACCAGAGACACTGTAAAATAGTGCCCTTGAGTCCCATCCCAGAGTGGCAACCCAGATGGTTGATGTTATTGAAAGCTGCTGAGAGGTCCAACAGAACCAACAAGGACACCCCCCAGATGCCCACTCCCCTGAGAAGGTCATCTGTCAAAGCAACCAAAACTGTCTTTGTCCCATAGCCAGACCTGAAGCCAGATTGAAATGGATCTAGGTAATTGGTTTCATCCAGGAATGCCTGAAGTTGGGAAGCCACCACACACTCCAATACACTGCTCAAAAGGGAATATTGGAGACTGAGTTCTCCAATACGGTGGGCTCCATGGAAGATCTTTTCGATAATGACCTCACCACAGCCTTCTTTAGACAGGGTAGAAACCTGCCTTGCTGTAGTGAAGCATTCACTGCTCCTCTTACCTGGTCTGCCCATCCCCCTTGGTCTGCTTTCAACATCCAGGAAGGGCATGAGGCCAGTATGCATGTGATGACTCTCACCTCCCCAAGCATTCTGTCCATATCCTCAGGTTGCACAAATTGGAGCATATCCAATAATACTGAATGAATTACAGCAATCAAGTCAGAGCAAATCTGGGCAATTTTACCCACAAAATGCTCTGCAGACTCTTCACAGTGAACTGCCAAGTGGTTTATATGCTCCTCTTGCAGGGCAGAATGTAAAAGGCCACTGACCACTTGAAACAGGTCTGCTAGATGACACTGCAGGTGCAATGATGGCAGTGAAGAGGGATTTTTTTTTTTTGCTGCCACCATCACCACAGTATAGGCTTTCCAATGAGCTCTAGTCCATGTTCGACTCTCTCCAAGCCTTTCTACCATAATTGCTGTAGTGCTCTTATGCCCACTCTTTTCATCATCACCAGCTCCCTAGTGAACCCAGCATGTTCACTTGGCTCCACCCCACGAGAGAGAATACTTAGGAGCAAACATGTCCACCTCCCTTGGTGGAGATCAGCCAAGACTTCAACAGGATCACCTGACAAGACAACTGGGAACTTCTCAGGAGCCATCAGGAATCCATTTGGATCCACAAACCTTCTGGGGCAGGCCATCTTAATAAGCCCTCCACACCTGCAGAGGCTCTGAGTTCTAGTGAATCTAACACTCACGAGGTAGTGATCTGTCCATGACAGTGGAACTGTAGAATGTTCCTCCACATCCAGACCTCCATTATTCCATCCCACACATAAAATTAGGTCCAGAGTGTGTCTTACAGCATGAGTGGTACCAGATACTACCTGGAACAGACCCACTGTTGTCATGGAGGACATGAAGCCCTGAGCTGTTCCTGACAGAGAGACCTATCAGGATGTTGAAGTCCCCCTGCACAACTAGGAGAGGGAACTCCAATACCACCAAGACCAACTCAGCCGGCTCAGGAAGGGAGTCTGTTGAGCAGCAGGGTGGGAAATACACCAAACCAACAGAATTCCTATTTTATCCCAGCCATCCAGCCACCTTTGAGTACACACATTCAAACCCATCACTGTGGGGCAGGGTACCTGGTGAGGGAGCTGGAATCCTGACAGATCACTACAACCCCACCTCCCCACACCATAAGCCTTGCCTGCTGTTCTATGGAAAACTCAGGTGGACAAAGCTGGGAAAAATTAACCACCACCACCACCATCCTAACTTCAGCCAGCCAGTTCTCTGTAATACAAGCCAGGTCAACATCATCCATGATCAGATCCTGGATCAAGAGTGTTTTTCCATATACTGACCTGGCATTAAGCAGCAGTATTTTCAACCCACAGGTCTGTTGCCAAGGCTATACTTTTGAGGTGGGGGACAGTTTAGGGACAGCCGACACTGTGGCTCTCCCCTTGCCATGAAATGTTTTCATTGTTATTAAGCTGAGAAGGATTGTTTCCTGTGCTGGCAAGGAGTTGGATTAAATGGCCCTTGAGGTCTCTTCCAGCTTTTTGACTCTATGATACTATTCTGATCATCCATACAGCCTGAGGTGTGTAATTAATCTTTTCATCTAGAGTATTCTAAAAATCTTGTTATCTAACCAAATCTTCCCTTTTCAGACATCTCTGGGAGAAGAGGCTTGCCTGGAGAAATGGGGCCCAAAGGTTTTATTGGTGATCCAGGTTTCCCAGCTCCTCATCCTGGCCCTCCAGGTTTAGATGGTGATCCTGGACCCCCTGGATTCCCTGGTCTCCCTGGCCTTCCAGGAAGTTCAGGTAAGAAACCAGAACATTTGTAAGAAAGTTTTACATTTGGAAAATGATGTGATTATCCTCTCCAATAAAATGTTGTTAATCTTCCTTAATTAGCCATCCTGAAATTGAGAAACAGGTCAGGATTTGAAACTTTTTACTTGGTAAAGAATCCTAAAGCAAAGACTCTATTAAAAGTTTTCATTAGCAATAGCCATTTATTTTACTATTTGTTTCTTTGTGGCAGTTCACTCAAGTCACATTTGTACTATTTGCCTGGGTTTTGTTCATAGCTGTTGAGGAAGATTAGTTCAAGTTCTTAGAACTCTATGGGCCACTTCATATGTTATTGTGGTAGCAAATATATTTGCCACTGTATAAAATAGGTCAAGAATCCAGGGCCAGATTTGAGAATTTGTAACATATGCTACAGTTTTATGAGTGTGTAGCTGCACAATAAGTGCATTGAGAACTGTGGGATAGCTCTGCATATACATTTGAAGTTAACCACATATTAATTCTTTACTTCATGTATCCTCCTACTTTTTTTTTTAGACTTTTCTGATGTATTTGGGAACTTAGAAGGGGTATTTCAAAACAATATCTGGAATTCACCTAGAGTTACTCATTTGTGAAGGGCTCATATTCATTGGTTTGTATTTGCTAGTTTAGGGAATATGTAGGGACCATGAAAGTCCCCCATTCTCACTTGCTGGGTAGCAGCCACTGCAAGTGACAGGGGTCTGTTCTTCCTAGATCGTGAAGCAGCTGGCTAACTTTTTCACACACACCGTTCTCAAGCAATCTTCAATGTGATGAGGAATTGCTACAGGGACCCTTCTTCTGGCTGTTACACTGGAGATAGAATCATAGAATCATAGAGTGGGAAGAGACCATAGGGGCCATCCAGTCCAACCCCCTGCCACGCAGGAACACGCAGCAAAGCACTCCTGACAGATGGCCATCCAATCTCTCCTTAAAAACCTCTAAGGAAGCAGATTCCACCACACTCCATTGAGGCAGCATATTCCACTGCCGGACAGCTCTGACCATCAGGAAGTTCTTCCTGAGGTTCAGGTGGAATTTCCTTTCCTGCAGCTTGAATCCATTGCTCCTTGTCGTAGTCTCTGGAGCAGCAGAAAAGAAGCCCACTCCCTCCTCAATGAGACATCCCTTCAAATATTTAAACATGGCTATCAGCTGCTTCCTGTGTGACAGGGGAACAGATTCCTGTTCTTCACAGCAGCTACTGCCCAGTAAGTGAGGATAGAGGGGGGTCAGGCTGGGAGACATTATGTAGCTAAGTAACTAAGATGATTACTCATTGGTAACTGCTGAAGTGAATTCTGGTCAATGTTTTGTTAAGATAACTGATAAAATAAGTTTTGCAGATATTCATAGTGCTTCAAGTTCTTCCTGTGAAAAGCAAAACTAGTCATGATCCTTGATGAAAACTTGCCTCAAAAATTACCTTTGTCTTTTGTTACAGAAAGGCATTTGCTTTTTTTTTTTTTTTTTTGCCCTTTATTGCATCTCTTAATTCTTCTAAGGAGGTGGTGGTAGTGCTGGTGTGTGTGCACATTTCTGACTCAAAACAGACAAACTTTAGAGCCTTCCCTCAAATGCTGTGTGTTAGCCAACTTTTATTTCACTACAGCTAGCTTCCTGAGCTTAAGCATTTCCGAGTTTATCCCAATCTACCATTTGGTCTCTTCAAAGATGCCTTGTTAAAACTTGCAAAATTCTGGTCTTTGGTAGCTCAGGTAAGACAATCTCTGAGCTCTTAAAGGAAAAAGAACTCTGCATTTTCAGTAAGATGATACTGCTCTTCAGCCAGAACATTTTTGCTTAACCCTCAGATTTAGCTCAAGAACAGTTATAGCTTCCTCCTGTTGTTTCTGTTAATTTTCTTTTACCTAACATTTCTCACTCTAGGTGAGTGTGGGAGTGTCCAACTTCTGGCCTGTACATTCTAAAAATTGCCATCATCAGAAAGCAAAATACTTCATTTGTTTAGATGACATACCATTTCAGTCAGCTTCCCGGAGAATAAATTTAGCCACGACCAATTTAAATCCAATTGATTTTAGCTAAGTTTTACTGATAATTACAGTGAAGAGGGGCTAGGCAAAGTTTGTTGATGCTATAGCCCAGGCCAACAGGAAGCAATCAGATGAATAGAGCTTACAACCAGGAAATTTACACAACTTCTCACTTAGCAAGTTTGCACTGATTCAGTGGGACCACTCTCATCTGGATTAAAAATTGCATTTAGGCTATACAGTTGGCTCTTCACATTCATGGGGGCTGGGGCAAAGAACCCCTGAGAAAGTGGAAAAACCACAAATATTGTAAGCTCCCCAAACTATATTGAACACACACACACACACAAAGTGCCTGTACTGGCAGGGTAACGGGACCTAGCTGCATGTGTGTGCCCTTGCTCACTTGAACAGGTGGGAGGGGGAAGGGGGTGGCAGGTGGAGTGGGAGAAGAGAGAAAGGGGACACCTGTCCCATCCCCTTTTGCCTTCCCACCCATGCGAGTGAGCAAACACCCATCCTCTCTCTCCTTCTGTCCCATCTCTTTCCCTCCCAGTCCATGTGAATGAACACAGATGCCCTCCCTCATCGCATCCAATTTCCCCCCACACCTGTGCAAGTGAGCAAAAGTATGCACCTTCTCTCCTCCCATCCCATCTCCTTCTCTTCTCTCACTCACTTGAGTGAGTGAATGTGCACTGCCTCCCTCTTCCCATCTCCTTCCTCCCACCCACCTAAGTGAGCAAGTCAGCAAATGCATGTGTATGCCTTCCTCCCATGCCATCTGCTTCCCCCCTCTCACCCATGTGAGTGATGCACACACCCTCCCTCCCATCCCCTGCCCCCCTCCTGCTCATGCAAGTGAACAAATGCACACACCTTCCTCCTCTCCCATCCCCTTCCCACCCACACGAATGAGCAAGTGAGACCATTGCTGACTGTTATAGTGCTATTGTTCCACTTTCAACATCCTTTGAGGCCTCTCGCTAAACTGCAAACCCCAGGATTCCATAAGATGTTGAAAGTGGGATAATAGCATTATAACAGTCTAGTGCAGAAATGACCTTAATGAACATGCACACCCTCCCTCTTCCCTTCTCATCCCTTTCCTCACCCACACCTGCATGAATAAGCGAGTGAATGAACACACAGGCACACCGTCCTCCTGTCCCATCCCCTTCCCCCAAGTAATCTGTGAATAATCAAATTCACAAAAATCAATCTTGCCAATGTGGAAAGACAACTGTATTTATTGAGGAGAGAAGGAGCCAGAATAAAAAGACTAGGGGGGGATCTTAGTCTCTCTTTGTTGTGAAACAGGGATAATATGACTTTATCTGATTAGTGAGAATGTTAACATGTCTCAATGGCAATAGTTATTTCCTGAACTGACCAGAGCCTTGGCAATGAGAGCATAAGGAAAAGAAGTTAATCATTTCAGAAATATGGAGGGAGAAGCACTGAAGGTAAAGGATTCACCTTCATATCTGATGCATCTGCTATAGATCTCCTACCTCTTTCTGTTCACTGGTTGTGTCGGTAGCACATGTTCCTAAATGAAGGAAGTATTTTAAAAATAGGACCTAAATCAAGTTGCTAGTCCCAGCTGGAATAAATCCACTGCATCATTTGCTGAAAAGTAAGTTGATACTTATGTAAATCCTATTGATTCAATGTGTCACCAGTATTTGGGTCCAAGCCCCCAGTGCTTTCTTGACCAAAGAAACGTAGCCCAGTAGAGTTATCCTAGGAACTTCTCATTGTTCATGGAAGTGGAAAATAAGTAACAGTGTAATTAATTTAATCCATAGCTCCAGATACACATTGTTTCAATGTTCCTCTAATATTTGTATTTTCCAACTCTACAGAGTATTATTTTGGAGAGAAAGGGGTTCCCAGGGATCCGTGGACCTGCAGGCAGCCAAGGTTACCCTGGGCTACGAGGAGAAAAGGGTGGCAAAGGTAAGAGTACACCTAGTTTTAACACACTTGTCTCCTATTGATGGTCATGCAAAGAAGAGATTTAGTACGAACCATATTCTGAGACTCCTCACCCTTATTCCTTAATTAGAATCCTTTTCTTTGTCCAACCTAAATGTACCTCTAGAGGTGCAGGGAATAGAGGAGGGCCTCTGAAAGATATCTCAACAGATGTACAGGCTCAGGAAGAGACCATGCATCAGATATCCTCATCCAGATCTCAACTCCAGTGAGCCCCAGCCACCATAGCAAAAAGGTGAGAAAGACTGAGAACTGTAGTCCAGCAACGTGAAGAGGGTTGTACTTTGTCCACCGCTGTTCTAAATTCTTCACAATTTTAAAGGCCATCACCAGCACTTTGAATTGAACCTGAGAACATATTGGATGCCATTTCAGCTCTTTCAACAGGAGAATCACATCTTCCCTCAATCATTCTGTGAATGATTGAGCTGCTGCATTCTGGGCTAGTTGTAGTTTCTGAATATTCTTTAGATTCATCTCAGTGGGAACTAATTTTTAGAAGTTTGCTCTTGATATCAGAATACTTTGTCATGCCCTGAATTTTTGTTTGTAAGATGTGTGGCTAGACTTCCTTGAGAGGAAAGATTGTGAGATAAGATGAAGTGTTTTTTGTTTGTTTGTTTTAAGATAGGAAATGACAAGGTTACAAAAATAGATTGATAGCCAATGATGAAGTTCTCAGGCACATATCTTGTTAAAAGGCTATATATAAATGACCCATGAAGGGTCAGGTAGTTTTAGAGGTGATGGCTTGTCCTTATTTCACTCCTTTGCTTTGGGAGGCTGGGAGAGACCAAGCTAGCTTTGAGCATATTTGGGCAGGTCAGACTAAGTATAGGAAACACAGAGACTTCAGTTAAGTTCTGGGGTCTCTTCAAGCTAAAAGGCAGGGAGATCTGATGTGAAGCAGTAAAATTTGGGATCTCAAGTGTTTAAGCTATGTGTCTACTTGTGCAAATAGACACAAATACTGCAAAACACCACAAATCTCCATTGACTGCTTTCTGAAGAGAAGGAAGTCTAAACCTGCACAAGTGCTGCAGTCCTAGAACTTGTCAGCTCTCAGAAAAGAGGAGGAGGATAATAATTGGTTGAAATGTAAATTCTGTTCTATTACATAAGTTCCAGAAAGTATTATTATTATGTAGACTCACATTGCTCTCTTTCTTCTTAAATTGATTTATGTTTGGAAATACGTATGTTTTCTTCTCCAAGATATTTTTTCGTAACTTACTGCAATGAAATTGAATCTTTTCTTGTCTATATTTCTTTCAGGAGAGAAAGGAGATTGTCTATGTGCTGATGGTAGAGATGGAAGGAGGGGCCTTGCTGGACCACCAGGTCCCCGGGATTTCCAGGTCCAAAGGGACAGCAGGGGAGAAAAGGAGAACTGGGAGATCAAGGCCCACATGGGGTTCCTGGCTTTCCTGGTGCAAAAGTATGATATTTATATAATAAATTCATATTCCTGTATTGTAAAGCAAATTTAATTTTTGTTTTAAAATATTACAAAAATGTCATTCCTCATCATTATTTATTGTGAATGCAGTGCATTCTCCTTCCCTGTGATCTTGAGATGTGTAAATTTGAACATCAATGACTGCATTGCATCCTATACCTAAAATGGAAGTGACATGCGTGTGCACACACTGAAGTGTCTGCATGCATATCACTGCCATTGAATATAATAGGACCTGAACATATACAAATTTTGCCATTTGCAAGGGTTCCTGGAATAGACCCTGTGCATATACCGAGGGTGCACTGTGTTCGTTTATTGTGTTTTCAGAAAAAACATCCTCAGCAGGATTTCCGTAGTACAAGTTAGCTTGCAAACATGTTTCTGTAAAGTTGTTTCCTGCATTAACAAGGATGGACTTCTATATGTAAGTCTTTTAACACTGGAGAAAAGCCTATATCTGGTGTTTACCCAGATTGTGTCTCATTTGGCAAGGAAATGGGGGTGGACGAGAGCAACCTCCAACAGAAGGAGCAAACCAACCCAACTGCAAAAGTCCAAAGTAAAATAACAATAACAACAAAGCTAATTGCCCCTGTATATTGCTCCCAACACATTGCTAGATGTGTCCCTTTATCACGGGAAGTTCTTCATTTGCTTTTAGAATTTCCTAAACACTACCTACCTCACTTCTTATACACCCAAAAAGTAGAGGAGTGAGAAGTAAGATAATCAAAGTAGCTCTTTAGGAAATGTTAAAAGCAAGAGCAATTCTGACTTAGCAGGAATGCTAGTTTTCAGTCCACAGCAGTGTGGCTGTGTCCCATGTTTAAGTGCCATTGCCATTCTTCTTGCCAGAATCCCACAGTTTTTTCAGGCCCTGGGAAGGAGCTGGAAGGCCAGCCAATCAACAACAGTCTGCTTCATTGGCACAGGCAGGGCCTGGGAGCAAGCAGGTGCTTCACTTTTGTCTGATGCCATTTCATATAATCAGTCCCCCAATGTGCCAACAGGCATTTGGTTTTGATCATTCTCCCCACTCACCCTCCCTCTGTATTGTATGAATGTTGTTATTATGCTACTGCCAGAAGGCAAGCTGGATAGTGAAGTGATTTCTGTCACTTGGCAGGTAGAGCCAAGGCTCTTCAACTGTAAGCAATAAAGCTCTGGCCTTTTCCATTCAAATAAATATTGTCATTATCGTGCTTGCATGAAGCAAAGCCCCGTTCTCACCACTGGGCCCCACATGAAGAAATTCCCATGATAAAAAGAAAGATCTTTGAACTTCTCTAGGACAGTGTGCTGGTGCAGCTATCTTTTCTTGTTAGGGCAAAGAGCAGTCCTTCCCTGGAAACAACCCCTCACTACCCCTCATCTAGGCTGGGAGCAGAGGAAATAACTGTGTCAGACCCAAGAGACCAGGGCAGACCATGTCGGAACATGTTCTATGAAACTGAATTCATTCCTGCAATTATTCTAAACAGTTTTACTTTTAATAAAAATCCCACTGAGGTAGTTCTTCTTTTGTCAGATTATTGCGTTCAGAAACTACTGGATTCATGACAAACAGCGGTGCAGTGTTTGCCTCTGATGGGCAGAGGTGTATGTATATGCATTTCTGCACATGCATAGGGAAAAATGTGATACAGCATCTATTAAATAATTAGATTCTGTATCAAATTTTCCCCTATGAATGTACAGAAATGCAGATACATACACCTCTGCCAATAATAATAACAGCATCAGCATCATTATCACCATCATCCCACCTTTTTCACAGGATTGGAATTTAAGTTGGCTTTCACACTAAAGAGATTACAGTTAAAAACATGGAGTCTAAGAAGATTTTTAAAGTTACACAGTATAATTTAAAACAATAAATCACTTACAGACTTTTGTTAAAAGCCTGTCTGAATTTTTAAAAATCCTCATTTTCTTTATTTTTCTTTATATTCTTTGTTTTCTTCACAATGTTTCTAGTCCTTAATATTGCAATAATAAGCTTGTAAATGTATGGGCCACATCTAGGGAAGTGAGGAACCAAACTCATTAATGGACAAAGCTTCAGTGTACTGCATTCTTCTTTTCTCATCCCCATGACTAACAGATGCAAAAGACACTGAGTAAAGTAAGCAACAGCATGCCTCTGTGTTTGAACAGTTCACAGAATTTAGCTTTTCTTGATGCAAAATTTTTAGAGTTAGTATAGAGTTTTGAATATTTGTCTTAACAAACGGTATAGTCTGAAACTAACTGTATAAATCCAGTTCTGCCATAGCTTTATCTCATGTAACACAGGGCGCTGTGCAAGAGGAAATCTTGTGGGGGGAAATGGAGATTTATATTATATCCATGCACATAAATACATAATTTAGGTTGAGATATGTCTGCAGTTAAATTGATGCAAAATATGAAAATCCAGTTAATACAATATTATTTAAGATTATACAGAGATTTCATAATAAAAGAACACCAGTGTATAATATGGATTATGGATACTTTTTAATTTCTTCTAAATCATGTTCACCAATAGTTCTCTCTGTTAAAAATGATTATAGGCAAAATTGTTAGAATGGGTGGAAATTGTATGAATAAAAGAAAAAGAGAGAGGGGGAGAAGGAGGGAGAGGAAGGAAGGAAGGAAGGAAGGAAGGAAGGAAGGAAGGAAGGAAGGAAGGAAGGAATGCAAACTTCTAAAATTACAATTCAAAGTGCAATCCTATACATATTTACCTGGGAGTGAACTCTGTTGGTTTCAATTGGATTACTTCTGATTAACTCCATAGATTTTTTTTCCTACTTGAACTACAAATCTACCAGATCCTATTTTGTTGAAGTTTAATTATCCTTCTTTTCCCCACTTTTGTTTTTATTTCTATTGCTTTTGGCTTTCTGCTTGAATATGTAGAAATGTTCCTTGCTGTATCTGTAGACTTGATTAGAATGGATATATATAGTAAAATATTTCCCTGTAGTTATTATTTATATTTTACTAATAACTAAGCAATATTTTAACTTCTGTAGTCCCATGATAGCAACTGACTTTGTAAGGGAAAAAGTGCAGCAAGTGGCTTTGCCCCTGCTATTAGGAAAGATTTGGGACTCATCTACCTGAATCTGAAAGTAGGTCAAGTTCATCACTGTTCTTCAAACTTTCTTCAAAGCCTTCTGTGCCTTGCCTCATTCACTTGTTCGGCATGGTACGATAAACTTAAATGAATTCAGCACTTTCCCTGACATTCTCTATCTGCAACTGAGCCCTCTCTCTGTCTTTCCCTTTCTCTCTCTCTCTTTGTCGCATGTGCACATACATCCACGCACTTATACCTGTGATAAGCCTCTACAAAATGGGAAAATTATTCCTTCTTCATCCTCTTACACTAAAGCATCTTTCATATGTGTTTATAAGCTGTGCATACATTATGCAACTCCTGAAAGACAAAATACTAATTTTTGCTTACGTTTTTTGTGTTAATAAGATGAATATGATTAATTAGATTATATTAATAATAACCAACAGGGATTTCCCGGTGCACGTGGACCTCCTGGGCAACAAGGGCCGAAAGGAGATGCTCGATACGTTACAACAAAAGGTTTAGTGAGCAATTTTGTGTTTGAAGGAAATTTTACAAATGAGATGAATTTAATAATATATTTACTACAGTTGTGTCTTACTGAGAGCATCTTTCAGGTGTCAAAGGAGAAGAAGGAAGTGGAGGAATTCCTGGACCTAGAGGAATAGATGGGTTACCAGGCAGAGATGGTAAAGATGGTATACCAGGATTTCCTGGCCTTCGAGTAAGTATCTACTTTATATTCTCTACATCAGTATAGCACATGAAAGAATCAACATGCTAATGATACTGATATTAGGCTGTGCTTCTCCTTGTCACTGGAGCCAGGTGAAGTGCTAAACCTTGGCCTTGAGATGAAGGGCCAGTAATCTGAAATTGAATCCTGATAAGAGAGAGGCAGGCTGGGAAAAGAATTCTTGGTCCTCCAAAACTGGTGTTCAGTTTGTCTTGAACAGGTCTGCATTTAACCTGAAAAAGGTCTATAGCACTGGGGTGCCCCTAGATTCACTTTATCACTAGAGGCTCAGTCATGACTGGCTTAGCAGCCATCTCTGTTTCTGGACAGGAAGAGTTTGCTCACAACGATCAATGCTCTGGAAACATTCTAGTTGAATGTGCCACATGTGGGGCTGCCTGTGAACACACTTTGGAGGTTTTAACAGGTATAAACTATAGTTATCATAATTTTGAGTGGTGCAGCCAGATTTACAAATCATGCAATTTCTGAAAGAACTTAATTAGCTCACTGTTTACTTGTGAGCCAAATTCAAGGTGCTGGTACCCATACTTAAAGCCTTAAATTTTGGAGGATGCCAATATCTGAAGGCATATATAATTCCTGTAACAATCTGCCCATGTTTGAGTATCTTTTGCTAAGATCAGTCTCTGGTTACTGAACTGCAAAGAAGATAGAAATAAAGAGAGCTGCCTTGTACTGAGTCAGACCATGGTTGTATCTAGCCCTTATTCTCAACTCAGTGGTTTTGCAGAGTTTTAGGCATGAATCTTTCCTAGACCTATCTGGAAATCCTTGATATTCCTTGATGCTTCCGATCCAGTATTAACCAGGATTTATCCTGCTAACCTTGTGAGACCAGATGAAACTGGTTGTGTTCAGGGTTAAATGGTAATACAAAGGATAGAGGGTCTGTAGTGGTGCCCTAGATATAAAATGTCATCTTAACCTTATGTTTCACAAACTGTAGTGCCTAGCATTAATACAACAACCATCAACTCAGGTGCTTATCACACAACACTGTGATATCATTACAGCAGTGGCCTAATCATGCCTTTGCCTCAGCCTTATTGCACAACATGATGGCTCTCTGAGTGGGGTTGTGCTGTAGAGTTGTTGAGAATTTGATTTTTTCTTGCAGGATATAGTCTATCAATAACCTCCTTTCCCACTATGGTTCAGTAACCAGCTTGAGTGCAAATGTTTCATTCCACTTCATTGTGAGAATGATTTAATAACAGGCACGGTGTGAGTGTGGTCTGCTTGTCTCTCCCGTTCCCAGTCAGCCACGCAACACGCTGCTTGTTAGGAGTGGAAAAAAATAATGGGGATGCCCCCAGAGCCCCTCAAAATGAAAATCATGTGTACCACATAGGCCATTTCCGCACTAGACTGTTAATAGTGCTATGATTCCACTTTCAACATCCTATAGAATCCTGGGGTTTGCAGTTTAGGGAGGGGCCAGGTGGCCCCTCCCCAAACTGCAAACCCCAGGATTCCATAGGATGTTGAAAGTGGAATCATAGCACTATAACAGGCTAGTGCGGAAATGGCTATAGTCTTCATTTTAAGTTAGACTATCCCAAACATGTCTTCCAAGTTTGGTAAAAATATGTCCAACTGTTTTCAAGTGATAGAGTAACACAGAGAAAATTACATTTTGTTTATATTGATTTTTATTTCAATTACTTGTATATTTATTATACATTTCCCACACAACAGGTTTTTCAATATGCTGGTTGTAATTAAGTGGGCCACAGGAAGCCTGATTTTTTTTTCAAAATGCTATTTTATTGCTATACTGAGACCGCTGAGGAAGGGAGGAAAGGCTAAAAGAAATCAATGCTGCTAAGTGAGCTGTGGTGTTTTGCTTCCCTTTCAGGGCGATGGTATCAGAGGTGAACCAGGGGATGCAGGTGACCCAGGCCCACCAGGTCCTAAGGGTTTTCCAGGAGAAGTTGGCTTGCCTGGTACTGGCTTGCTAGGTCCAAAAGGATATCGTGGCCCTCCAGGCGATCCTGGGATATATGGTAATCCTGGGCTTCCAGGCCCTCAAGGTCCTCCAGGTTCTCCTGGTGATATAGGTATGTATCAGCTCTCCAACCATAGCAAACATTTCCAGGCACAGTCAGCATTTTGAGGAAGCTTAATGGGTGCCAGTATGTAGTAACTGCCACAGTGGGGTGATCAGTCACAAAATGGCTGCCACACAGGCAGGGTCATTCACAAAATGGCAAGAAAGTAAACTCAGGTCTATTAAATCGCTCCTTCCCTCTGAGGCTGACTCTTGCATCATCAGTCTGGTTGTTCTGTTCTCCTCAGCCTCTGCTACCATATCTTCTTTCATTCAGCACGCAAAAAGAAAAGTTTGATGAAGCAACTATCATCCATTTGGTGTTTGGAGCCTGTAGGCACTTCCTCTTCCTGAATACATGTTATAGCCTAGGCCTGGAGGCATGAGGGACTGGGAACATCAGGGCAGCAGGTGTAGCTTTCTTCCTCTTCCAGCATGTCTCATTACAGTGCCAGCCAAGGCACTTTATGTCATTGCTGTCATTCTAATTTCTACCACCTCCAGACCCATCCAGGAGAGACCTCTTGGTGAGATGGCACTTTCTGTAAATGCCATATGGCCCATGATTGCCCCCTGGCTACACTGTGATAATCAGTAATGGTTACTGAGTCACATGTAAAGCATTCAAACTACCAAAGGGAGCTTTCCTTTAAAACTACTCTGTGGGTGCTGAATGTGACAATGAGCTGCTCTACCTCCTACTATCAGATAAGGAGATACCTAGAAACATGTTACCCTAAAACTCAAAGGTTACTGGGTCTCTGGCCTTCCAGCAAGTACCGGCCTACTTCTTCAAAACCTGGCAGAGCTTGCATTTTGTTTAGATCACTCCTTGTTTCACTCCTTATTGAAACAAAATGCTCCTTTAATAATGCCCTATAGAAATGAAGTAAAATCTGTGAGAGCCTATAGAGAAATACTCAGGACACATTACAGTAGTTTTGTGCAGAAAACTAGCATTCTTCTGTATGTAAGACATAATTTCAGCTAGTGATTCCATGACTACCAACCCTCTGATCTCCAACAGCAGCAGTGCTCAATTAAGTTGTTGGCCAATTACAATTTTGTGTCTAGGAATGGGTACGTAACTGTGGCCCTCCAGATGTTTGTGGACTATAACTCCCATTATCCTGGCTGTGTTGGTGAGAGATACTGGTAGTTGTAATCCAGCAGTATGTGGAGGGCCATAGTTGCCCATCCCCAATTAGCAAATGCTGCTGTTCTCTGTAAGTTGCTATAAAGATGGTGGCTATGCAGATACCACACTCGCCCCTTAACTAGATGGCTTCTATGTGACATAGCTCCTATTCATGTATTTCCTGTATTCTGAACATGTAGGGGCTATAGCCCGTGATTGCAGCTCTACTTCACAAGTAGATTGTGGAATCATTTTATACCTATAGATCTGCTCCACACTCAGAGTGGATGATCCAGATTTTATAGTAGCAGTGTCTAGTCATCATTGAAAAATTCATATTGTGCTGTTGTTGTTTTTGTTATAGGTTGTGGGCAAACAACACAAGTCTTTATTATAGATAACAGAGGCAACAGAACTGAACCAATTCAATCAGGTAAAATAAATTCAATAAAAGTGTTTGAAAGTGTGTGATGCATACAAGGATTTTGTATGCTAGTTATTCTGAGTGATTGACATGGAGGACAAGGAAAATGTTTGTCTGTTTGTTTGTTGAATTTACTTTGATGGATCAAAATCTAGTTTAAGAAAACATACTACTGTACGGCTCCCGGAAATTCCAACACAGACCATTTAGGCAACCTGTTTCATCTTATGGTGGGACTTTAAAAAGCACACTTATTATAGTGTTGACTATCTGCCCTATTTTAGATCAGATACTAATATCAGATATCTCAGTGTCACTTTTGTCTTCTCCCCCACCAAATGTTGATCCCTTTGACCATAAACATTGTCTTCTCTCCTTCTGTGCACCAGGCCCAAATAATTGCTCCTTTAGTTTCAGATAATTAGCTGAGCCAAAGAGTGTGCAAACATGAATAACTCAGTGCACCTGACTCATGAAAACTGATGCCGCAGTGCATTTGTTAGTCTTTAAGGAGTCACAGAACTCTTTCATTATGTGAATCCCTGTTGTTTACCTTGCAGGGACTGGCTGTATTCAGGCTCCAAAAGGAGCTACGGGACATCCAGGTCTTCCAGGACCAAGAGGTAAATGTCTAATATCATCATCATCATCATTGTTTCTTCATCTTCATCACAATGTAACTGTGATTCTGAAAGAATATAAATGGAATCTGTTAAAATAATCATTAAGCCCTGTTGACACATTTCTACAATTTAAGGAATCTTGAGTGGCTACTCCTTGATAGCTGGTACAGAGCGAAGTTTCTGGGCAACTGCAACTTTTACTACAATTAGATGGTTTGAGATTAACTTCCAAATCAGTTGGCCAATAAGTTCTACTAATTCATGAATTTGACTCACCTGCCTGTCATCAAACGATTGTCTGAATCTTTTGGAAACAAAAAGAATTGATTACAACACAAGACTCACAAAGTGTTGAAAACAAGCTTTATATTATTGTAAAATAAAAATGTATGTGAATAACAGTGACCATGGACAGACATCTATATATCTTTTTTAAAAATTCAGAAAACATCTTATAAAATATGTACATAATTCAAAACTTGTTTGATTTTCAGTTTAATAGAAGCTATGTCTCTTATAATCAATGAAAACATTTCTTGCCTATTTTTGTTCATTTTTTTTCAATGTCCCCAGAAACAATGGCCATTTCCACATCTTACCCATCTCCGTCATCATCCTGTCACAATCTCAGCAGTGCTACTGCTGGGATGGAGGCACAAAATGAGCGCTCCCCTCCACACCCAGCTGGCTGCCTACGGAAGGGTAGTGTGAGTGACACATACCTTCCTTCCTCAGTGCAGCCAGCCACTTCCATGCTGCACTGAGGAAGGAAGCACATAGATTGCACTTCTCTCTTTCCACATGGCAGGGATGATTCCACATGATTTTTTCCAGTAATGGCCCCGATCGCACAAAGCTCCTGTTTTTTCCAGTAATGGAATATCCCGTGATCTTGTAAGTGGGCATGCATTGGCAGTGGGACCACAACAATGTTGTGCGAAAGCATTACTCACGGATCAGCAGCAATGTATTCCCATCGTGGGACAGTGACGTCATGTGGAAATGGCCATTGACTCAAAAACCCGTTTCTCCAGTGCTCAGGTTGTAAGAATCATATTTACAACTGTAATAAATTTTGTTATGCAATCTACCTACCTACCTGTCTATTTTGGTAGGATACTTAATCTTGAAAGACAGTTAACGTTCCACTAAATAAATAACTGAAATATGAATTGAAGAATTTTACCTTCCCTGTCTGACCCTAGCACTGCAGTCCTCTTTTAGTTGCAACATGGCTGTCCCACCCACTCATGACAGACCCATGCAGTATTCCATTACAAGAAGACAGGTTATTACATCTCTAGCATTGGATTCAAATCCCACCATTGTCGTTTCATTGTCTGCTGGTTCCCTAAGGCAGAGATAAACAACCTTTGATCTCCAGAAGTTTTGGATTATGGCTCCTGTCATCCCCAGCAATTAGCCAGCCTGACTGGGCCTTGGGAGTTGTAATCTAAACAGTCCAGAAGATAACGCAATCTCCATCCCTCACTTGGACATTTCGTTAACATAGATCAAGCTAGAAGTGTGTGCTTTAATAAATAAGCTTGGATGTCATTAGAATGTAAAGACATGCAGACAGGTACATATTTTTACTTTTATTTATATCTTACTTTGTATATCATCTTCAAACCTGTAGGTGCAAAAGGTGCAAAAGGAATTCCAGGTGAATTTGGCCTGCCAGGATCAAAGGGATTTCTAGGCGTTCAGGGTGATCGAGGTCCTGAAGGTTTAACTGGCCCACCAGGTACGGTAAAAACCCAGCACACACTTTTAAGAACAAAGCTATTGAAATGTAGGATTGGTTGGTTTGTTTATTATTTACTGATGCTTCTGATGTACAATATGTTTGAAATGTTGAAAAATATATTATCTGTAGCCACTGAGTGATTGTATTGTCAAAGATAATTTTTATTGTAATTTTAATATAAATGTAAAAAAATGCTCTATGGTTCTGCTGCAAACATGCTTGAGGAAAGACACCAACTGAATAATTATCGTGCACACAAGGCTGCCTTATAAAATAGATAGTTGGTACTATCAGGCCACATTTGTTGACTGGAATTATTTGCCATCACCCCTATACTGTTTATCTCCTAGCCTTTATACCTTTGTGGTTTTTCATATGTAAAATGAATGCCTAATTTAAAAAGTTGAACTGTGATTCCCAGACAAGTTTGTATCATGTAAGGTTAATGTCTAAAACAACTGCCTTTCTGCATAATTAATATTTTAAACAAAATTAGTTTAACTCTGAGAATTGTCCATAACCTGAAGAGGGCAATGTGCATATGTGGAGAAAACATTTGGAGGAAAGCACTGAGACACTGAGGAGCAAATTCAAATGAAAAGAACAAGGTCTACAGCTGCTGAAGTGTATACTTAGTAGCGTTGTTTTACCAAAGCAGCATCTTTAGACAGAATGTAGATTCTGTTCTGAATTTCATCAAAATTGTACTCTTATAATAGGGTGTGACCATTTCTGTTCCATTGATTTCAAATGGGAGATACAAGTATACCTCAGTTAACCAAGTTAGATGCATAGCAGAAATAGCAAGAAGAGAGTAGGGATAGGTTCTCACACACAAAAGCAAAGAGTAGTTTAATATGTTTAGGAGCCCTGGTGGCGCAGTGGTTAAATGCCGGTACTGCAGCCACAAGGTTGTGAGTTCAGTCCTGCTGGGCTCCAGGTTGACTCAGCTTTCCATTCTTCTGCAGGTCAGTAAAATGAGTACCCAGCTTGTTGGGGGCAATTAGCTAAATACATTGTAAACCTTAGAGAGCACTTAGCTGATACGCAGTATAGAAATACACATGCTATTGCTATTGCTATGTTTAGCAAACTCTCATTCAAAACTGGCAATACACTTGTGGTCACATGAGATAAGCCTTGCATAAGTAAACAAAAACATTTTGAACCTTCTAGACACAAATGAAAAGCTTCTTTCAAAATGTATCCTGAGATTATATTTTTCTTCACCAGCCCTCCACCTTTCTTATAATTTCCAATTTGGTAGCCAAGCTTATAAATTTCTGCTTTTTAACATGCTGGGGATAGTCAGTGAGTCAGACATACCTGCTTTCCCCTTTTATCTTTGTTTTCATGTCAATACAGGCTCAGTAAGGGATTCTGGAGGCATCTGCTGTTTGCCTTGCCTGTTACAGGCAAACACACACAGCTCCAGTAGGATTACATAGAATGGAAACCCTCTTTCCTAGCTCAGATTTTATTGCATTGTTTACTGCAAAATCTTTGCTTCAGATCAGTGCTGTAGTTCTCTAGCCCTCCTTCAATATCCTTCCAATGCCAATGCTGCTAAAAAAAAAACAACTTTGCAGCTAGGCAGAGGGCTTCTTTGTCAGAGGCTTTGTTAACTGAGACCTGGCTGTACTGCTAAAATATTTGCTTAACTTTCCCATTAGAATCAACAGGACTTTGCAGAGGTTTTTTTTAATGTTTTTATTCTCATTTTACACACACACACACACAAAAACCCCACAAGAAGAATATACAAAACAAAACTAAACAAAAAACTATACTAACAAAGAAATAAATAACATATAAGCAATCCTATCTCAACCTATACAACGTTAACAATATATACAGTATTAACTATTTACACAATAAGAGTAGACTTCCTCCTCTAACGAAGTGACAGCTTTTAAACAAACATTTGTAACCCCTCTTTAATCCAAAAAGAAAAAAGAAAGAAAAACTGATCTGTATCTGTTCATACTCAGAAATCATCAATTAAATTCTACATATATAATAGATAGCCCCCCTAAACACTGACATATCTTGCTCATTATTTGCAGAGTCTTGATAAACTTGATCTTGTCCTGGTGATTTTCTTACATTTAGGGTTTTCTGGACCCCGAGGAAACAGAGGTGCACCTGGGTTGCCTGGGGAGCAGGGCTTTCCAGGCAGTCCTGGCTTGCAAGGTTTGCCAGGTCCTCCAGGGGTCAAAGGAATTACAGGCGAGAGATTAGGAGCCCCAGCGGGCCCTCCAGGGGATGCTGGACCACGGGGATTCCCAGGACGGAAAGGCCAGCAAGGAAGCCACGGCATACTGGGATTGAGAGGTAACTCTTCTTTCAGATAACATAAAGCTCTATCACATCTGTGCCATTGTTCTCCCTCTTTTTCTGGTTTTATTTTTGTATAGAAATAAATCCTTCCATCTTTGCTCTAAGAATCCCAAAAAGATATGTAAAAGTATTTTGAAGATATGATAGGAGTGACTTCTCAGGCAGTAGTGTCACTAAGTTTGGTCTCACACAGTGTGGTAACTCATGGTGTCAACTCCATGGGCCTCCTCCTATATCAGGTCATACAGCAATATTGTAGCTAAAATACCATAATATTTGACAAAATCAGTGACTATAAAAAGCAACAGCAATAAAAACAACAGCACGTGCTTGTAGCATGTGCAGACAAAACCACATGATTTGAAGCAGCATTGTAGTTGAGTAATAATGACAGCTCTGACCAGTTAGATGAGAAAGGAGATTCTTCAAGCAGGTAAGCACAGACGAGAAGCAAAAGTAAAAGGTGACAGAAGTCAGAGCCCTGAATGCAATTCTTCAATGACTTGTGTGTTGGGAAAAGGAGAACTACTATAATGATCAATGCAGAGAACTAGAAAGTGACAACCAAAAAACAAGAACAAGAGACCTCTTTTACAGGATTCAAAAAATCAAAGGGAAATTTAAACCAGGAGTGGGGATGCTCTACATCTAGCATGGGAACACATTACATGAGCAAGTAGAAATAAAAAGATGATGGAAACAGTATGTGGAAAAGCTAGATAAAAGAGATGAAAGGTTGACAGATTCATTCAAGTAGAAACCATATGAAGATGAAGCCCCAATTTTAAAAAGTGAAATGAAAATAAAAGCTGCACTCAGAGCTTGGAAGAAATATATCTCCAGGCACAGATGGCATACCAATAGAGCTGCTTCAGTCTACAGAGAGAGAAATTACTCTAGTTCTAACTAAAATCTGTCAACAAATATGGAAAACTAAAAAATGGCCACAGATTGGAAAAACTCAATATACCTTCCAGTCCCCAAGAAAGAGGACAGCAGGGATTACAGTAACCACAGGGCCACTGCATTAATTTCTCATGCAAGCAGTCATGCTCAAAATTCTACAACAAAGACTTCTCCCATATATGAAGTGAGAAATGCCAGATGTCCAAGCTGGGTTCAGGAAAGGAAGCGGCACTAGAGATCATATTGCAAATATGTTGGATAATGGAGCACACCAAAGAATTTCAAAAGAAAATCAGCCTAGGCTTCATAGATCATAGCAAAGCCTTTGACTGTGTAGATCATGAGAAACTATGGATCGCTCTTAAAGAAATGGGTATGCCACAACACTTTATTGTCCTGATACATAACTTATACACAGAACAAAATGGTACTATTAGAACAGAACACAAAGAAACAGAATGTTTTCCAGTTGGCAAGGGGATCAGGTAAGGCTACATTTTATCACCCTATCTGTTTAACCTGTATGCTGAACATTTTGAACATAAAGCAGGATTAGACTCAGAGGATGGAGGTATGAAAACTGGGGGAAAGAAAGAATATGCAGATGACACCATACTACCAGCAGAAAGCAACCAAGACATAGAACGGTTACTGAAGAAGGTCAAGGCAGAAAGTGCAAAGACAGGTTTACAGTTGAACATTAAGAAAACAAAAATAAAGATTTATATAACTTTCAAGAAAATGATGAAGACATGGAAATAGTTCAAGATTTTCCATATCTTGGCTCAGTCATTAATCAGAATGGAGACTGCAGTCAAAAAATCAGAAGATGAGGATTTGAAAGGGCAGCTATGAATGAACTAGACAAGATGCTGAAGTATAAAAAATTTGTCATTCAATACTAATGTAGGATTGTCCATGCAAAAATTGTATTTCCAAATTCTATGTATAGTTGTGAAAGCTGGACAGTGAAGAAGGCTGATAAGAAGAAAATCAACTCCTTTGAAATATGGTGCTAGGGAAGAGTTCTATGCATATCCTGGACTAGTAGAAAGACAAATAAATGGGTCCTAGAGCAGAACTCTCCCTGGAGGCCAGGATGACTGAACTGAGGCTGTTGTACTTTGGCCATATCATGAGAAGGCATGGCTCACTAGAAAGGACAATAATGCTTGGAAAGGTAGAAGGCAGTAGGGAAAAAGGAAGACCACATTACCAGTGGATAGACTCAATCCAGGAAGGCATGTCCCTAAATCTGCAAGACCTGCACAGAACTGTTGATTTCAGGAGACATTTCCCTTGCCAAGGCCTCGAACCACTCACTCCACAGGACTCTTAAACTCCTTTTTGTCCATCTATCTTGGAAATTTCAACCATCGCTAAAGTCCGCCACTCCCTCTTAGAATACTTGCCAAAATCAGCTGTTGGTGCAACTCAGCCCTGCCAATTTAAAATATGAATCTTAGACCTTACTCTGTGAGCAGGGCTCCTTTCCCATAAGAAAGGCTAGCAAGTGGGGAGAGAATAAGAGAGTCCCAGCAACAGGGGAGGGGGCTCTGCTAGTCCAACCCCAGTGAACTTTGGACTGATGGGGAGGGACATGGGCACAGACACACACAGAGTGCACAATTCTTTCCTACCTCCTTGTCACACAGTTTTCTTAAGGCTAGTTTGGAATCCCCAGGAGCCGCTGCTTTTCTCCCTAAATGAGGGCTTGAGGAGTATGTAGGGGAGGAAGCCAGGTACATGCATGTAAGCACTTTTTTTTTTAATAATTGCAAACTTGAGTCTGGGGGGGGGGAGGGCAGCTGCACCCTCCAAGGAGCAGCCAGACCCAGACCCAGATGGAGGGAGAATGCCAGCAGAAGAACACTCATCCCATTCAATGCTGACTGTTATTGCTGACTCTCTCCTCTTTCTCATGTTTGTTGTTCCCTTCAAATCTCCCCACCACTTGGTAACTCTTTCTGGTACATTCTGGTGGCAGCACCTCCTCTTGCCAAACACTTTCCTCCCTCAGTGCATTTGTATGTGCGTGTGCACATGCACAGCAAACAAATGCTGCTCTTCTTGACTTTTGTTCTCTCATGTTCTCTCCCCTGTCTTCCATTAAGTAATAATTTCTTACTCCCTGTTTCTGATGATTTCACCTGATGTGGCCCACACTTACCACACTTGCCTTGTGACAGTACTGTTCTCACGAAAATTTTCAATACTACTGTGTGGGGTGAGCAAGGGGAGAAACCATTACTTCAAAGACCATTCCTTGAGGCAGCCCCTTAGTTTGGAGATGGTTTTGGTCCCCGTCATGGTTGCTCATCTCTCACCTTTCCTGACAGAAGGAGGAGGAGGAAGCGGAGGTGGCGGTAGGTCAGATGGGAGTTGCTTTTCCGTCATCCTCTGAAGAGGAAGTGGTGGCTTGAGGGCAGGATATGATGTTTCATGGGCTGAGTAGGGTGGGTTGACAGGCTGGATTTGGTTCCAGTTGAGTGGCTGTCCCTCCCTGATGCAGAGTTATGGAGGGAGTTCTGTATGCACAAAGGATTCACAAGCATAGTTTCAGAGCATACTAGCATACTGTTTTTGAAAATTTCAAAATTATTTGATTTAGCACCGGTGATTTAGCACTGAGGAGTGTTGTTAGTAAAATAATGAAACTGACTCTCAGAGCCTATACATCCAAGCCACGTGTACCTACCTAACTGGGTTGTCTAAGTTGCAGCCAAGAGGAGTTTTGTGGCCGTGATAAAAGAATAGGCAATATATCTGAGGCTTTCATCTATCAGCATTCCACTATAGATATTCTGGGCTCTGGAAACTAGAGTTCAAATCCCTGCTTGACCACGGAAACTCACTGGGTGACCTTCGGCAAGACATAGTTTCTCAGCCCCAGAGAAGGGCAATGACAAACCTGCTCTGAACAAATCTTGTTAAAAAAACCCATTTGATAGAGTCACGTTAGGGTCACCATAACTCAGAAATGACTTGAAGGTACACAACAATTTCAGTGGGACAAAATAGGCAAGTCCTACAGATATCAATGGGAAGAAAAGTTGACTAGTTTAATCAGATCCAACTGTTATGTCTGGATGCAGAATGCATACTGTTGCTAATGATTTCTTTTATGTATCTGTTGTTAGGGAGTGATGGTATTCCAGGCCCTCCTGGAGCCAAAGGTTACCGTGGACCTCCAGGGCCAGTTGGCACAACTGGTGTGCCAGGTCTGCCAGGATCATTCGGGTTCCCTGGAATGCCAGGCCGGCAAGGGCCCATGGGCAGAGAAGGATCTCAAGGATTTGTAGGTGAGCAATTCTTCTTATACGCTCATTGAACCTGTTTTTCCTCATACTTTTGTTTGTGCAGCTTGGTCATTATCCTGTAATAAGATATTCTTATGTTTCAAACATGGTTCAGCTCCTCTTTGTCCCCCGGGGTCCACATACTGAAGGAGGACCAGAGCTGTGTGCTGGTGGCAGGCAGAACTTAGTCTTTCCCTCCCTTTTCTCTCTACTAGCCTTTACCCCAGGGACTCTTATGCACACACAAACACACACCCACAGCCTTTCCCTCACACATTTCCTCTTATCCTCTTTCTCCCAACACTCACTTGCCTACGTCCTGCCTGCCTCACTCCTACAAGGAGCTCCCTCTCAGCACTTGGAGAAGCCATTGCCTTTGACGTCATTCCTTGCTGTCCAGCTTATTGGTGCTTGAAACTGCTGGGGAATGTACAGATCAGGATTCTTCTCAAGTATATCTTGCACCAGTCAGCTGTCTCTGTCCTCATTGTCTGGCTGATTGGCCATAGGAAGTGCCAAAGACTATGTGTCTGCTTCTAAGCTCATCCTTTGCTGAGCAGCTGGAGAATGTGAGGGAGCCTACAGACTGCAGGCTCCCATGTGATCTAATCCATTGGCATGAACCTCTCAATTCACTTTAGAAGATATGGAGCTCCTCAAAGAAACAACAGGTACTACATGTCAGATAGAAATTCAGAATGAAAACCAAAAACCAAACAAATAAACCTTCGTAAACCCTCCTCTCATTCACAAGACAACAGATAGCAAGCCATTCACCTTTAGGTAGGGTAAATTGTACATTCAGGGTGAAGAGAAGAGATGGTGGACCAATGGGAGCACTCAGTAGAGGAATTCACATATCCACAAGTAGTTCCCGGTTGAGTATCCCTTATCCAGAAATCCAAAAACCTTGAAAAACAGAAACCTTTTGCAACCAGTCACCTGCTTCTGTCTTCAGTGTGGCAGCTCTGTCACTCTTGCTCATTTGTCACTCAGATCCTTAGTCTCTCTCCAGCCTAACATCTCATACATAAGTAGCAAATGAATGAGACACAAAGCTGGAGAAGGATGGAGGATCTTTAAAATGGTGGGAATCCATGTGTAGTGCCCAATGCAAATCCACATCTCCTGCCATTTCACAGATCTTCACCTCTCTCTCTAGCCTCACATCTTGTTCGTTTGCTACTTGTGTTGTATATGCAATGCAACATTAAACATTCCTTTATGTACAGCACATCAAGCATTCTTATGAATTTTGTCTTTTTCTGTGTAGCACTGCTAACATTAAGAGCCATTCTAATCTCCATGGAGGTTTTGCTGTTGTTGTTTTTCAAATATTTACATTCAAAAGGAATCTCAGTTATATAAAATAATGTTTCAGTATAATAAACACAGGAAAATAAAACTGTGAAAGGAGGAAAACAACCATATTAGTCATAAGCTTCTATAAAAGTTGGCCAAATGTCCAAATATGTCCCTTTGAAAATTGCGTCTATACATCATTCTTTCAAATGTTGCAAGTGTCATTAGATCTTCTTATCCATTGGATCACAGGTAAAGAAAAATTATCTGTAACAAAGTGTTAATCTTTTAGCAGTAAAAGGGGTGTGAAAAATCCACTTCCATTGACCATTTGTTAATTTTGAAGAAACAAATAAATAATTCAAAAGAACATGCATGTCCCTGAATATCTTTTTAAATCTTATTTTTATTAACATTTTCCAAAAAAACACTACAGATATATAAATAAATATTAAAAGAAGAAGGGGGAAAAGAACATAAAAACATACATATTAAAAGTTAGAAAGTAAACAAAGGAGGAAAGGAAAGGAGGGAAGAAAAAGAAAAAAGAAAAGCCAACAGAAAAGCATCTACCTCCCCCTTCTTCTTTTAGATGGAATATAATCCGCCACTCAATTCTAGCCTATCGAAAAAGGATATCTAACCTTCCCGTCTTCCCTCTCCCCCAATTTATACTTTCTAAAAAGAAAAAACAGTAAGTTATTTCTTCTTAAAGTACCTAACAAAATATCTTCCTATTTCTTCTGTTACATTCTGTTACAACTTAGTTGCACGATAAAGAACATTAATAGTGCTGAATAACCTTAACACTACTAATTTTTAAACTACTAATTTACTGATTTAATTATTTTCAGGAGTTAATACTGTAAATCTGTTATGTATTTAAAAACATCTTTATATCCAAATATAATCATATTCTTATAAACACAATTGAGTATCATTATCCAAAGTCTGTAATTATGTATTCACTAGTTAAAACTGAGAACCTATTACATTTTATATATATATATATATATATATATATATACATATATATACACATATGTACATACACATACATACATATACATATATACATACATACATACACCACCTTTCTCCCAACAGTGGGATTCAAGACAGCTAACATTAGAACAGAACAAATTAAAACATGAGTAAAAATATAAATATATAACTATTTGTAACATTAAAACATTACATGTTAAAAATATTAATATTAAATATATTAAAATATATTATACTATACCAGTCTTAAAAGATACCTGCATAGCATCAAGAGCCCGCATCCAGAAAATTTATAAAAGCCTGCTGGCACAAAAGTGTCTTAGCTTGTCAGCAGAAGAAGAACAAGGGTGGGGCCATCTTGACCTCTCTAGGAAGGGAGCTCCAAGGTCTAGGAGCAGCCAGAGAGAAGACTCTCTCCTCTGTTCTCACCAAACACACCTGAGAAGGTGGTGGGACAGAGAGAAGTGCCTCTCCAGATGATCTTAAAGTTCCACGGGGCTTCTCCAGTGCTCATATATGGCTCTTCAAATAATTTATGTCCAAGCTGTACAGACTTTTATAGGTCAAAACCAGCACTCTGAATTGTGCCTGGAAACAAACTGGCAGCCAGTTCAGCTGTTGCAATAAGAGAGTTTTGTGCTCCCTGTAGCCATACCCCAGTTAATAACCTACCTGCAGCTCTTTGGGCCAATTGTTTCTGAGCACTTTTCAAAGGCAGCCCCATGCAGAGTTCATTACAGTTAGTCAAGTGGTACCAAGTACCAATCAAATGGTCAATAGATTTTTTTTAAAGAATAGTTTATAAAACCTGCTGTTTACAGTGTTTTAAGGGGCACATTCTCTTTGGCATAAAAGGGAATAAGGAGTATGGATGCCTCTTCTGGGTTGGGACCTTTGCAGCACACATCGGTGCATCATTTGAAAAACAAATGTTTGTGTGCTTTTTTGAAGAACTGTTTTTCGGACGTGTAAGTTTATGCAGATTAGGGCTAAGTTGCAATAAGAATACTGGTGGGACATCTCCAGCAGAGGACCTATGCCAATGGTCAGAGCTCACAGATGCTTCTTCTCCTCCACTAGACACACAAGGACAGCCAGAGGCTCCCAGGCAGACTTCTGCCACCTGGTTGCTGATTGACTATGGGAAATGCTCTCAGGAGCTGTCCTCAGGCACCCGGGAGAGGAGGAGCAGAAACTATCACCCTTCCTCACCTCCAGCAAAGGCCATTTCCGCCTTACACTGTTATAGTGCTATTATTCCACTTTCAATATCCTGTTGAATTCTGGAATTTGTAGTTTAGAGACACCATAGAGCTCTCTGGCTGAGAATTATAAATGCTCCTCCCTAAACTGCAAACCCCAGGATTCCATAGGATGTTGAAAGTGGAATAGTAGCACTGTGATAGTGTAGTGCAGAAATGGCCAAAGTGGAAGGTGTTTCTTCTGGTCCATCCGTGCAAGGACAGTTTAAACAATGTCCAGAAACACCCCCAGTGGCTGGAGGAAGAAGCTGTGGTCAGAAGTCTCTGGCTGCCCTCACACACTTGTAGAAATGTGTTGTGCAGGGAAATACAGGGTACTTGCTTCTGCAACCTCTTTAAAAGTACTTACTTTGACATAAGTAGGGGTTAAAGCATCTTAAACTAACTAACTGGACTCTGACCTAAGGCTGAAGATGTGTCTGCTGTAGATTGTTAGGGCTAGACACAAACTTCTTGTGCTGGCAGAAATGTACTTCTTTGCTGTAATGTAAACATTTTGTTAGCAATAACTGGTCCTTTTTCTGTGTTTGATGAATATGCTCAAGCTTCTTGTAATTTGCATAATAAAGACAAGTAGGTAAATGTAGGTGGAGTTATCTATCACAAGGTGAGTTCTCATCCATGTGGATTGATGGCTGACTGCAAAAGGGAGTTGTTTGGCTATCAAAGGGGACTATTTTCCAAGGGCCTTTCCGCACTATGCTGTTAAAGTGCTATTGTTCCACTTTCAACCTCCTATGGAATCCTGGAATCTGAAGTTTAGGGAGGGGCCTTTAGAATTCTCAGCCAGAGAGCTCTTTAGCCTCAGGAAACTACAATCCCCAGGATTCCACAGGATGTTGAAAGCGGAATAATAGCACTATAACAGGGTAGGGTGGAAATGGACCCAAGTAAGAAAAGCTCTCATTTTATTATTTCAATTTAGTATTTCAGTTTAGAAATACTATATGATGAGTTGCAGGTTATTAAATACTCATTCAGTTGTTGTTTTGTTCAGATTCGCTCAAGCTTTGTACTATGATAGTATTCCAATGTCTCCATCATAACCCAGTGTGTATTCCCTTTCTTTCCTACGTGGTTCCTTATAGGCTCACCTGGTGACAGAGGGGATCCAGGAGATCCAGGACACCCTGGTCCCATAGGCATGAAAGGTCTGCCAGGTGACAACGGTGAACCAGGTCTCTTTGGAACTAAAGGCAAGGTTGGTGATCCTGGTCTTCCTGGGTTAGATGGAATGCCCGGTCTCCCAGGTCCGAAAGGTAATGACAATAACAGCAGAAATATTCTTGAGCTCAGAATGACATGACAGTCAATCTTTTAAAAAAGAAAGAGCAAGATTGCTTAATGGCATATCTTAGTCAACTAACCCCAGTCATAAATTGGTAAATATAAATGGAGCAAACACATTAGAAATGGTCCTCCATATACTTCATGAGCAATTAATTAATTCTGCACCTTTGGCATATAGTAAAAATGAAAGCCCAAGGCCCTTTCTGCACCCTACCATTTCCCATCGTCAGCCTGTTGTCCTCTGCCGGGATGGGAGCAGGACCTGAACACTCCTCTCTGCACCTGGCCGACTGCCTGCAGAAGGATAGTGCAAGGGACATGCTCTTTCCTTCCACAGGGCAGCTGGCCACCCCCATGCTGCACTGGGGAAGGGAGCACGTAGATCGCACTTTTGTCATTTCCACACGGCCACTGATGACAGGACAAATCTGATAATTGAGGAACATTATCAGATTTCTTCTGGTAATGGAATATCCCACAATTGCGACGGGTGGAGACGTGTTGGCAGCAGGACCACAATGACATTGTGCAAAAGCATGACTTGTGGTCCAGTAGCAAAACGATCCCCATAGTGGGATAGCGATGCCATGCAGAAATGGCCCAAGACTACTGAAAAATGTTCTGGATCACTTTGGATAATAGTACCTACTCCTAATTCAAAAAAGTGGGACATATAATACCTCCTCCACAGGAAGGATTTTCCTGCCTGTGCAGACCAGTTTTGCTTACAGGCGGTGATGTTTGAGCCAACCTTTTGTACAGTGAGTTGTTGCAATTTTGTTTCCTATATTTTTTCCATTGTCCCTTCAACATACTGTAACCCACAGAAAACTGATGCAGGAAGGTCACTATTGGTGCAGATGCTGTCCCTTCTCTCAATTCTGATGCTAGTTCTTAATACGTGCCCTCAATGTTATGGTTCCACTTGGGCTTTCCTGCCCATAGCATCGGAACAGAGACAACTGGTAGTAGTGGAGCACCATGGTAAACATGGCTGCCATTGAGAATGTTATTTATCTACAAAAGAAGAGCGTGGTAGAATCATGCTCCTATCAAACCAATTGAGCAAAAACAATATTTTCTAACTATTTTTCTAAATATACCTTTCTTTCTATTTTTTATAAGATATGGAAGTAAGGATGAGCCAGTCCCCTCAGACACTAGTAATTCAATTACATGGACCATCCACCTCTCAAAAAACACTTTATACAGAGACCAGTTCAATGTTCCTGTCATGTATACAGAACTGGCTGCCTTGATCTTGCATGCAACCAACCCTCCTAGCAATGAAAGCTGCCCCAAAAATTCTTTTGAAAAACTGGTAGAAACTATATTTTGTAAAGGCTTCAAATAGTCTTGTAGCCATCTTTCACACTTCTGTCATCGACTCCATTTTATCTATGGGTGGAAGAACTAGTAGCACTCAGTTCATCATCTGCCAAATAGGCAGAGGGGCTGGCCTGGCTGGAGGCAGACTAGCCTCTGTACGCTGTTTAGTGAGTTTCCAGAGTTATATCAATCAGTATCGTACCATGAAAAATGTGTGGCTGCAGGACTGAGATGTGGGTCTTCTCAGGCCCAGCTCATTTCACTCATTCCACAGGTGCCAAGCTTCCAGGAGGCCCTATGGAAGTTTCTTTATTATTGAGATCTTACTTTTGTCTAGGCAAAATTTTCTTTGAAACTGTTCATTATGTATGTTGGTGATGTTTGGATTAGAAGGTACTTTTCCTGACTTAACAATGTACATTATGCTAAACTTGAGTAAACCATAAGCTCTCTGTAAATAATCAATTCTCTTACCTTTTCCTTTCAGCTTCTTTTTTACCAAAATCCCTGTTTTTGAGAAGGTTGTTATTTTGAAGTCAAATGTAACTGTATCAGAATTTCTTGGCAATCTTCCAGTTGCTTGTAAATTAATATTGATAGTCTTGTGATCACTGGTTCAGAAGCGTATATCTTGTGTAAAGTCCAAGGCACCACTCAGGGTGAACTGAAGGTCACCTTCCCTCTGCTCTGATCCCCTCTGATATGTTGTAGGATACAACCATTTAAGGCATCAAGAAATTTTATCTGTTTCACAGGAACTAATTGTTAAGTTATCTTTTCTCTGTGAGTGTAATTGAAATAATCCTTTGCTACAGAATCTTTTCCTTTGGGTATCTACCTGACTGCATTTTCTATCTCAGTATCACATCAGACATTTTAGCCAGGAGCACCATAGCATGCCCACCATGCTAAACTACCTTGTATTGTCATTCACAGTGATTCTGTCAAGGAACTTGCCATTTTGAGGTTTCTAGTTTGCTTGAAACTGTGCCCTCTTTGATGTGCTATGCAACACCACCCTCCATATGTCCTTCTCTGACTTTTTTATTGAATGTGTATCCAAAAGTGATCATGATCCACTTTTGTGCATTAAATTATCAGTGACTACTATAATTGAAACATTTTATGTTTAGTACCTTCACCTTTACTTTTTATCCTTGTGTGGTGATTTGCTTTCCTGCCCAGAACTTATCACCTTAATATTTTGTTGCCTGTTTTTATACTTGTGTGTCTGTATGTCTCTGTGTGTATGTGTATGTTTAAATCTGGTTTGGCCTTAACCTAAAGAACCAGGTAATGGTGACCTTGTTAGATTGACTTATGATTTCTCTTTGACATTTTTTTGCCAAAAGGTGCTAAAGGGTCTCCTGGAATTGGCGGTTTCAAAGGTGCTATGGGCTTCAAAGGGAGGCCTGGAGGGAAGGGAGTCCGTGGAGAGAGTGGCTTCACTGGACGGCAAGGTCCTCAAGGGCTGCCTGGAGAACCAGGATGGAAAGGTATTTTTTGTCAGTAATATAAGCCACTCTTATTGCACGTGAGATATATTTGGATCCAGTTTGAAACACACTTTTAAAAAGAAAAGAAAAACAATGCGCTTAGTTTAGATTGAAGGTACTCATTGTACCAAAACTGTCTTAAAGTGTAATGCTAAGTATGTTTTATTTGAAGTCAAGTCCTGTTTCGTTAAATGCGTTTGGGAATTAAGCTTTAATTTTTCTGCCTGTGTTTCTAGAGGAAGGAGGCGCTTTGTCTAGCTGCTTTCATCATAGGGCCCACAGAGGCATCTCTGGCTGATTCCTCATATCAAAATGTTCAGTGCTGTGATTCAAAGTTAACCTTTTCTTTTCTTTTCTTTTTGTTTGTGGGGGGCTTTCCTTTTCCACCAAGAGCCCACAGCAGCCATATAGTTCTTCTGGTCATTGTTCAGCTGTATTTTACTTTATTATTTTGCTTGCATTTTTATTATTGAATTTGTAAGCCACTCTGAATGCAGTACAGGGATATGCAACAGCAACATTAGTCCCCACCTTCATTTAATACTTACCCACATCCTTGTGAGGTAAGAGGTTGACAGAGAGTGACCAGTCCAGAGTCACCCAATGTGCCACAGCACATCCATGACTGAATGGGGATCTAAACATGGGTTGCCTCCACACCTGCTCAACAGGCTGACCAGTAAACTGCATTGGAAGATCTTCAAACTGCTAGTCATAGGAAAATATACCATTATTTAGTAATAAAAAGTGGTAAGAAGAAAGGCATTCATGACAGGAGAAAATGTTCTTCCTCTTCAGTTATCTTTTGTCCGAAATGTGTAGCTTACATATTGTACAAAGGACTAAAAAGCACAAACTTTTTTTTATTTGTAGATCATATGCATTCAGTAACAAAATAGGAGCCTGAACTTAGAGGCATGGGTTTATCAGAGATCTACTGTTAGTCAGTGTAAATAGTACTGAGAGAGATCTGACTTAGTGTTAGGCTTTGTTCTGCTTTGAGACCCCTTATGGCAACTTTTATTGAGAATTTATTCTTAATAGGTGACCGTGGAGACCGTGGTCTACCTGGAGCACCCATTAAAATTGTACCAGGCATGCTGTTAGAAGCGAAAGGTGAAAAGGGAGATGAAGGTGAAAGTGGTATCAAAGGGACCATTGGCTTCAAAGGTGAGGAGCTGCAACATAATCAGAATTAATGTCATATAACAAACTACTAGAGGGTTGTTTGGGCATTTGTCACATGTACCATTTTTTTTAATTCAAACAATTCATTCTGCATGACAAAAAGCACATAATCTAAAACATTAATCCAAGGCATAGGTAATGAAAAATGACAAAAAGCAATACTGAAGTGATATATTAAATGTGTCCAACCTTAATTCAGTGTAACATTCATTGAGTAATTCATTAACTGGTAATTCATTGAGAAAGGACATCTTAAGATTCCACTATCAAGACGAGGAAAGGAATTGGTGAGAATGCTCACTCTGTTTGAAATTAGACTGTGTGATATGGAAGCTTAGTTCTTCTTCGTGGTCTCTGTGCCTCACACATTAGGAGCTTTCGCGTCTGCGCGATAGTGTTCGGAAACTTCTAGAGTGTTCGCTTGGCGGGAACCCCTCCCCCACGCCGGTACTGCGCATGCTCCTCCCGCCGAGCAACGGTCTCTCCTCAGTTCTTTTTCGTCCGCCATCGCGTACGGAAGGTTCTTTGGCTTGTTCCTCGCATCTCTTCTCGCTTGGTTGGTTTTCTCGGATCTTTCGGACTGTTTTTCGACCTTCCTTCTCGGATTCTCCTTTGGACTTGGTAAATTCGGACCTTCTCCGCTTTTTTCTGCGTCGTCGGTCATCTTATGTCCGCGTTGTTTAAAAAGTGCGTTTCGTGTGGGCGCAAGGTCACTCTTTCGGACGGCCATAAAGAGTGCCTCTTCTGCTTGGGCGAGACCCACAACACCCAGACTTGCCCAAGTTGCCGAGAGTTTACCGCTCAAACTCTCCGGAATCGATCTTCCAGGCTCAAATCCTTCTGTTGGGAGCAGTCTCTGAGGGCAATAGAGGAGACCACGCACTCCAAAATGGCCGACAAGGTAGCGACCACACCATCGACGGTACCGGCGGCTGCCATACCATCTACTTCGTCGGCATCGGACTCAGTGCCGACGTCAAGGACGCCCATCTCTGCGCTACCGAGGATCCTGAAACTGTCGGCGGTTGCCAAGTCAGGGAAAGGATCCTCGATGACTATGAAGGCTGAGACTCACTGCAAGGTGACTTCTCAGAAGAAACGCCCTGCTCTGAACAGAGACAAGGGAAAGGAGAAGAACAAGGAAAAGGAAAAGAAAAGTAAGGAAAAGAGGTGCTCCCCAGCTGGGGAAGCTCGTCTTCCTATTCCACCTCCGACTCTTGAGGAGCCATCGAAAGGGCGAGGCGAGCCCATCGATCTCTTGGATGATGAGATCGAGGACGTTCCCCAAGAACGCCCGGACTCGGCGGTTGAAGAACCTCCAACCCTGGTGGAGGAACAACACCCCCGCCCTTCAAACTGTCGCAGGTCGGCTGACCTGCCGCAGAAAGCATCCGAGCGTGCCTCAGCGTCCCCCAGACGGCGCTCCCTCTTGACCAGATCTTGGTCACGCTCTTTGGAGCAGCTACAGAGATTGCCACCTCCGCGGGAGACACGGGAAGAACAACCCCACTCCTCTGCCTCCTGCTATACCTCTGTGTCGTACGTCACAAGGTACACCAGAGAATTGGAGTGGAGAGAGCGCCCAGCGTCTTACAGCTCACACTCTCCATCGTACCGGGATTGGTATCACTGTGATCCGAGACGCTGGGAATCCTTCCGGAGGTCCCGCTCACCTGATCGAGAACACCATCGGTCTCGCTCACCGGAGAGAGAGGAACGTCGATACCGCAGGTACTGGAGCCGCTCACCTGTCGATTGTCGCCGAACTGACCGGTCCTTCAGCCGCTCCCCCTCTCCACGTTACCGCAGAGCGAGGGAACCCTCACCACAGTACTGTGCGGTATCGCCTCCGCTCAGGGTCACGTCTACTGCAACGCGCCCTGTGGAATCGGTGGCGACCAAGCAGGCAATGATTACAACAGCCTGCCAGACCACGCCCGTCACCATAAAAAAGGTGAAATCGGTGGTCGCCCCGCCGAAGCGTGAAACCCCCGCTACAGCCTCTACTACCGTGGACATGGCAAAAACACCTCAGCCTGAGACCTCGCGGAAGCAGCAGGAGCGGGAGCAACGAGATGAGTCGCCGCCCTCAGAATCCTATGACTCAAGCGCCGAATCAGAGGCTTCGGCTGCGGCTTCTCAGGAGTCACCTCCACTTGGATTCGGAGAACCAGTTCCTGACTCAGCACCAGAGGATGTACAACAGTTCTCCGCGATGCTGCTCCGAATGGCCACGACCCTGGGCCTTAAGATCGCCGATGCAGAGCCAGAGGATGATGACCCGGTCTTTTCCATGGTGAAGGGAAGACAACCTGCTACCGCCCCGTTGCCCCTTCTTCCTCGAATCTCAAAGGTTGTGAGGTCGGCATGGGACAGACCAGCATCGGCGCAACCGATACCACAGAGATTGGAACATCTCTACCGGGTACAGAAAGATAATTCCGGGTATCTTTTCAACCACCCGGTACTGAACTCTGTGGTTGTGGAGTCTGCCCAAACAAAGGCAGACCACATACCACCCCACCGGACAAGGAAGGCCGTAAACTGGACGCCTATGCCAGGAGGTTCTGCTCTGCCGCCTCTTTACACATCAGGCTGTCCAACACACAGGCAAGCCTCGCGGCATAGCTGCGTAAGGTCCTCTACCGTTTAGCTCCGGCCATAGAATCGGTACCGGAGGATATCCGCCAGGCCACTGCTCTCATCTTCAACGAGGCAGTGGCTATTTCCAGACAACAAATTGTGTCTTCCCGGCACGCTGTAGAGATCGTGTCCAGGGTCATGGCTGGATCTGTCGGCTTGCGTCGCCATGCATGGCTACGGCCATGCGACATACAAGAGGACAGTCGAAGGAGGATTGAAGACCTTCCCTTCAATGGGGAAGGCCTGTTCAACGCTTCCAATGACGAGACCTTGGATAATCTGGTGAAAATGAGATTGACGGCAAAGAAAATCGGTCTCCACCATACCACACAGAGCTGCAGGCCTTCTAGCTATCGCCAGTCCTGGAGAAGGTCATCAACCTCCTCTTTCCAAAGGTCTGCTCAGTCTGGCCATTCAAGACCTTCCTCGGGGTCGTCAGCGAAAAGTCCCTTCAGACGGCGCCCAGCCTCCTCAAAGAAGTCCTCTTCGGACACAAAATCGAGGTTTTGACCTGTTTCGCAGGCCGCCTCAAAAACCTCTCTTCAGCCTCCCTACAGCCCTCAGAGACCGACCGACCTTAGCTCGACACCTGTCGGAGTGGCAACTCGTCACTACGGACTCTTGGGTACTTTCCATCGTCCGTCTTGGCTACGCCATCGAGTTTCAAGATATTCCACCTCGAGGTGTCTACTACTCCACTCCGACCAGCTTGTTCCTCTTGGAAGAGATCCAGTCCCTGCTCCAGAAAGGAGCAATCGAACAGCTCCCATCGGCAGCCAGCACTACCGGCTTCTTCTCCCGGTACTTCATGGTACCGAAACCCGACGGGTCTCTTCGACCAATTCTCGACCTCAGAGGGGTGAACAAATACATCCGCCCCAAGAAGTTCAAGATGGTCATGCTACCGTCAATCTTGCCTTTTCTCCGTCGAGGGGACTGGTTCGTGTCCATCGATCTCCGAGATGCCTACTTCCACATCGCCATTCGCTCGCAGCACAGATGATACCTCCACTTCGCAGTCGACGACACCTGCTAGCAGTACAAGGTGCTGCCATTTGGGCTCTCGACCACCCCCAGGGTCTTCACCAAATGCATGGCCCCGGTGGTATCATTCCTGCGGACGAAGGGTGTCTCCGTTTACCCTTACCTGGACGATTGGTTGTTGGTGGTATCCTGCAAACAAAGACTTTACGATGACGTTCACAGGACTTTGACGCTCCTTACTCTTCTCGGGCTCCAGGTCAACCCGAAGAAGTCTCACCTCAAGCCGGCGAGGACGTTGGACTTCATCGGTGCCACCCTGGACTCCATGTCCGCCAGGGCATACCTACCAGAAACCCGAGCACAAACCTTCATTCATGCCGCCGCTCACGCATACGCGGCCTCCACCTTATCCGCGAGGAGAATCCAGCAACTGTTGGGCTACATGGCTTCGACAACAGCTGTCACTTATCTCGCCAGACTGAGAGCAAGACCTCTTCAACACTGGTTCGTCCGCACGTTCGATCCCCTGCGAGACGACCAGAGCATTCGACTGCAGCTGCCGGAAGAAATCCGCTCGTCCCTGCGATAGTGACACTCACGCGACAACCTACTGTCCGGGATGCCTTTCCGAGAACCAACACCAAAGGTGACGGTAACAACCAACACCTCTCTCTACGGATGGGAGGCTCACTGCGGCAATCTCAAAGTCTGTGACAGATGGAGCGGCGACGAGACGGCTCTCCACATCAATGCCCTTGAACTGCTCGCCATCTCGAAAGCGCTGCGAGCGTTCCGCCACGTTGTCTCCGGCCGCGCAGTCCTAGTCCTAACAGACAACACGACGGCTGTCTGTTATGTCAACAGACAAGGCGGGACTCATTCCACAACTCTATTGAATGTCGCCCTCGCCCTTTGGAACTGGTGTGTCCAACTATGTATCCACCCTGTAGCGGTTCACCTGGCCGGGCAGGAGAACACTACAGCAGACACCCTCAGCAGGGACACTTCGTCGCACCACGAATGGTCCCTCTCCAGAGAAGCCTTCAACCTGATTCGCGACCGGTGGGGCGAACCAACGATCGACCTCTTCGCAACCAGAGAAAACGCGAAGTGCAGCCGATTCTGTTCGAGAGCCGGCCACGATCGAGCCTCCATCAGGGACGCCTTCCAGTTTCGAAGATCCTTGCCGACCGAGCCGACGCGATCCTGGTGACCCCATATTGGCCGAGGCAGCATTGGTTCACACCCCTGCTCTGAGCCGCGCGAGGCGACCTACTCTGGCTACCACCGACACCGGGCTTGCTCTCCCACTCCAACGGCTGCGTCCTCCATCCAGACCTGCCGCGCCTGGCCCTCCATGCCTGGAGGATATTGCACTAGATGATCCCATGCTCGGTAACGTCCTGATCGTGGCCAGGAAAGAATCCACCCGTCGCAACTACCAATACAAGTGGCAACGTTTTTTGGCCTTCGCTGACGAGAGAGGTGAACCGGTATCGCCAGCTGGGCTCTCCACTGTCCTCCACTTCTTACTTCACCTCCGACAGCAAGGACTGGCCTTTCCATCCTTGAAGGGGTATCTCTCCGCGATCGTGGCATACCAACCGCCACGATCCTCGGCAGCAGCCTTCTTCAGGGATGATACCGTTAAATGGTTCCTGAAGGGATTACAACACCTCTACCCACCGGTATCGCCGCCGCTACCGCCATGGTCCCTGTCGCTGGTGCTATCACAGTTAACAAAGCCGCCCTTTGAGCCGATGGCGACCTCTGATGACAGGCTGCTCACTTTAAAGACTGCCTTCCTGGTGGCTGTCACCTCAGCAAGACGAGCAGGTGAGATAACAGCTCTTCGAATGGACGAGCCCTTCCTTGTCTTTCACAGGGACAAGGTGGTCCTCAGACCTGACATCTCGTTCCTGCCGAAGGTGGTGTCCAGCTTCCATCTCAACCAGGACATCATCCTGCCTGCCTTCTTCCCGGACCCGACGACACCGCTGGAGCAGTCCCTTCACTCCCTGGACGTGCGTCGGGCCCTTGCCTTTTACAAGGATAGGACTGCTCCCTTCCAACAGACACCGCATCTCTTCGTGTGTTACGGACAACATCGGAGGGGCCACAAGGTGTCCACCCAGCGCTTCTCCAAGTGGGTGGTACAGAATATACAGCTGGCATACGAGCTCGCGAGGAAGCCTCCGCCGGCCCTTCTTCGAGCCCACTCCACCAGAGCTGTGGCAACTTCTGCGGCCCTCCTGCGAGGAGTAGACCTGCACGAACTCTGCCGTGTGGCGACCTGGTCCCAGCCATCAACCTTCGTCCGCCACTACAGGCTCGATTGCCGGTCTCGCAGAGATGCTCAGTTTGGACGTGAGGTTCTGGCTTCCGTGCTCTAGGACCTGACCCGCCATCCAACCGGTAAGCTACACAGTCTCCTAATGTGTGAGGCACAGAGACCACGAAGAAGAAGAACAGGTTGCTTACCTGTAACTGTGGTTCTTCGAGTGGTCATCTGTGCCCTCACACATACCCACCCTTCCATCCCCTCTTTCTCAGGTCCCTGTAGGTTGTACAGCGGACGACAGAACTGAGGAGAGACCGTTGCTCGGCGGGAGGAGCATGCACAGTACCGGCGTGGGGGAGGGGTTCCCACCAAGCGAACAAGCTCTAGAAGTTTCCAAACGCTATCACGCAGGCATGAAAGCTCCTAATGTGTGAGGGCACAGATGCCCACTCGAAGAACCACAGTTACAGGTAAGCAACCTGTTCTTATCAACTATGCTAACAGTAAATTATCATTTTGAACTGTCTTGTAGGCAGTAAAGGAATGTTGGGCGTACCTGGCCAGGCAGGAAAGCCAGGTTCACCTGGATTTCCAGGTTTTGAAAAAGGTGAGAAAGGAGACATTGGACGTAAAGGAGCAAAAGGTGTTCCAGGGTATCCTGGTGTCACAGGATCTCCGGGCATTTCTGGCTTCCCTGGAACCACAGGACGAAGGGTGAGCAAATTGTGCATGTGTGTGTGAAAGTTGGCATATTTCAGTCAAACTGTCCATTTTTTATCTTCAGGATGTTTACTTCAGTACGATTTGATAAGCAAAATGCCAGAATCTCCAACACCAAATTCTGTAAATCTACCCAAAACACACTTCCAGATAGATAGCTAGATAGATAGATAGATAGATAGATAGATAGATAGATAGATAGATAGATGTATATGTTCATTTGTTTCTTATTTCAAGTTACCTTGGTTTTAATCACACAGATTGTTCTGTTTGTAAATACTAATTATGAAAAAGCAGATTTGGAGAGAATTGGAGACAAAATCCAGAGAGAATGAAAAGGAAAGGTGATATTCATTCTGATTAATATCTTGATATCCATTTTCAACCACATGACAGGGAGAAAAGGGTTTTCCAGGGATTGTTGGTGTACCTGGTGACAAAGGCCAGTCTGGGGAAGTCGGTGAGTTTATTTACATACCATCTATGTAAGCTTTCAAAAATGAAGTTACTACACGTATACAATTGTGTGGAGAATAAAAAGCCATTGCCAGTGACCAAATACAGAACAAGCTAAATTCTTCAGAAAGATATCTTAATCTTTGAACTTGACTTCTCATATCTTTTTGATATTTGTATATTTCCTTTTGACTTCATCTGTCACCCTTTTTATGGTAGTAAAAGTAATAAAGGGTTCTGTTGCGGAATAAGAAAGGCGTTTGGTATCCTTCCAAATTACCTCTCCCAGAAGGGGCAGATCCACCTTGCACTCTGACTTACAGTTGTGTAGGGATGGAGGGGGTGGTTTGCCCTGGGCAGCAATGTTTCTGGGGCGTCCCGGCCCATAGCCATGCCCCTGTGCACCCCGGCCATGCCCTCCATGCATTGCAGCCACGCGCCATACACAGTGGCCATGCTCCTCATGCCATAGCCCTGCACACACTCCAAGCTCCAGCACTCCACACACTCCAAGCTCCACCACTACTGACTTATTTGCTGCGGAGAAGGTCACCTCCTGGCAGCCCTGCATCAAGCCTAGGAAGCAGTGTCTGTGGTGGGCCCTCCACAAATGTGTGGAGTCTAGAGTTTCAACATCCCCAGCCCCTTTCTTTTTCTTTTGTTCATCTCTGTCCCCTCCACACTAATATTTTTTTAGCAAAAACCATGGATGATTCATCCAGGTGGGGGGATTTTTTATAGGGCACACTTTGCAGCAGCCCTTCATCCTCCATGGCAGGGCTTTGGGGAGATGCAATATAACAGATGTCCACAGCCCTGCAACTGCCACCACAGATCCCATTCGAGCACTTACTTCTCCCCTCTCCTCATCCTGCCAAACTATTAGGCACAGTGGGCCAAGACCCATCCTTTGGATTGCTAAGAAGTGGCAACAGAGTACAGGCCTTTCCTGCACCATGTTAAAAGTCCTATCAATGGCAACAGTTGCCTAAATAACTTCAAGGCACCAGATTTCATCTGATCTTGGACACTAAGGCCATTTTCGCACTAGATTGTTATAGTGCTATTATTCCACTTTCAACATCCTATGGAATCCTGGGGTTTGCAGTTTCGGGAGGAGCCTTTGAAGCCCCTCCCTAAACTGCAAACCCCGGGATTCTATAGGATGTTGAAAGTGGAATAATAGCATTACAACAGCCTAGTGTGGAAATGGTATAAGTGGGGTTAGCCATTGTGCTTTAAGCTGTACTTCAGAGGAACTGGCAAAACCACCAATGAGTACCAGGTGCTTTAAGCTTGAGAGGAACTGGCAAAACCACCAATGAGTATTCCTTGACTGAGAAAACCCTATGAAATGCATGGAATCTCCAGAAGTTGACAGGTGACTTGAAGGCATATACACTCACAGACCAGTGGCAGCTTGCACTCCTTTCCCTCAGCCCTACCCAGCTGATGCTCCCTTGAGCCTTTTCTCCCAAAGTGTGCCAGCTGAAGGGAAGAGGCACTCCAAGATAAGATGACTAAAGATTCCTCCATCTGTACTTGATCTTCAGGACATATGAGCCTTGGTAGGAGTCTCTCACACACACACTGTTGCAAAAGTAGGAAAGAGAGGTAGTGGTGCATCCTGGAAACTCAGACCTCAGAGGGCTCTGGCAGTCAAAAATGAGAGCCTGCAGTATGGAAGATGGATGGTAGTAGGAACTCCGGCTAGTTTTCACTATCCATTTGAATGTATTGGGGGGAAAACATCCACCCGGAATTCATAATATAGGCAAAAGGGCCTGAGCACAAGATATAACAGAGGGCAGCTGAAAGCTTGGCACTTGGAGGAGGAAATGATCTCTTGCAGAAGATTCTTTTCTTTCTTCCTATAGAAGAAGTTCCAAGGTGGAGCATAAGAAGAATAACCATTACAGAGGCCATTTCAGGCATAAGTGCCGCAAGCAAAATCACAGATCTTAGTGGAAGGCAGATGGCTCTGTGGAGCTCTAGCTGTCACAACCAGGGGACACACTGCCCAGAATCCTGTTGGTGATGTTCTAGGCATACACTGGGGCAGTGCAGAATAGGTGTATCCAGCTAATGATGAGTAGGGGCAGAGTTCTGCATGCAGAACTATTGCAGTTGTGAAATAATGCACTTAGGGTAGTGTTTCAGTGCACACTCTGCATTGCATATTGCCTCTCTGCATTGTGCATTGATGTGACAACTATGTGTATTCACCATTTCTCATACTTTGTGTTACAGTGGTCTTCAGTACATTACTTGCATAGTGCTTGCATAGTGTAAGCTATGGCTTCCCACCCACAAGGAAACCTCTCTCTTTGTTGGGCATGGAGGTTAATAGAACCATTGAACTTCCTTAAACTACTCCCCCACTCTCAAATCTTCCCAGAAAAATGGGAAAAGAGCAGTCTTAAAGCCAGTACATGGGCAGAGGCTCTGAGTTTTGTCTGTAGGCCTCTTTCAAGAGTGTTTAAAGCCTTGCAGCTTTCTGTAGACTGGAACAGATGGAGGGGGATCTACATCATGTCATAAGCAATCATGTTGATCTTCCCTTGGGTTCCTCCACAGTCCCTTTTCCCTATACCTGTAAAATTATTCTCTAACTGACCAGCCAGGCTGAGTCAACAAACCTTAGTTTCTCTCTGAAGTCATGGACTGTTCCAAGGTGCCATCCATGAATCCATTTCTAATAAAAACAAAAGGAAAGCCATGCCCAACCCCCAAGGAAGAAATTTAAACAGCCCTATAGACTTAAAGAAATTACAACTTAAATTCCAAGTACCAATCCAAAGTCAGTTCTGGGAGTGCATTGTGAGGCCTGTGAAATGATGGGCAAACCACAGTTGGAGAGGATGATAGCTTCCCCTGTAAAGAGAGCAATTGTCTCCTCAGCCTTATACAGGTAACGCTGCAGTTGAAGAGCTTATGTAGATGGCAAATTTGGCATTGTTTTGTTTAATTGTACATCACATTAAGACAAATATTTTGCATCAGTAAAAGGAACCTGTGGCAGGAAGGTCCTACAAACTGTGGTAAGCCTGCAGGGTTACTACAAGTGTTGTTGTTGTTGTTGTTGTTGTTAATCACCCGGATATATTGGCTCTTCTGGTACGATCAAGGAGGGCATTCCCACAGTCTGGCTATGTTCATAATATCACTGAGGTAGCCAGGGCCTCCCCACTCCTCCCTTTTTAATATCTAGTCAGTGATGGGAAGCTGTTCTCTGAGACTTTTCCTAGAATTCAGTTGATTTTTTGAAATATCATCATCGTTATCATTTATACATTTATAGACTCTTTCCAGACTTGGGACTCAAGACACCTTACAAAAATTAAGACAAATATAACTGAAAATAAATATGAAGACACAAGTAAAAACATAGAAGTTATTGCTAAAATGTGATTGAACTGTAAAAATAAGATCATTTAATACAGATCAATTAAAAAGGCAGAAGAAGAATGGTAGACTGCAGTTTTTTCCCTAAAGCTATTTGGGATAGAAAAGTTTTCATCTGCCAATGGAAGCAGAACTTGGAGAGGCGGATCCTAGCCTCCCTTGGGAGGGAGCTACGCAGTCTAGGAGAAGCCACTAAGAAGAGTTTTTTTCCTCTGTTCCCACTAGAAGTTTCTGTAAAAGTGGCAGTTAACATGATTTCTGGAGGATATTGCTGCTCTTACCAGCCCAGTCTGGGAGGCTGATAGCTTCTCCCAGCCAAGGAGTCAAAGTCCATGATGACCCTGCCTCTCTCCGACCAGAGCTGAAGGCTCTCGAGAATTGCCCCCCTTATTCTGTCCAGAACAGGAAATTTGCCCTGGGAAAGTATGTGTTTAAATGTTCATATTAAAACATATTTGATGTGGATACATATACATAAATAAATACATAATTGAATGGTAATTTTTGCTTCTAACAGGCAGTATAGGAGATACTATAAATCTGCCAGGAAGACCAGGTTCTAAAGGGGATGCTGGCCTAACTGGATTCAGTGGTATGTATATACGTGTAATGGTATGTAATACATAAAAGCTTAGACAAAATCAATACGAATAATTACACATAAGGCATGTAGAATAATTTATAAATTGCCAAGTGCTTTATATATTTCTTGTTCGTCCTCATGACCCTTTTAGTTTACAGTTCCCAATTCCAGATGGGAAAATAATGTTGTAAAATTCTTGCTAACCTAAGACTACTCAAAGCACAATACAACACATAACCACTCAGAAGTAAGGCCCATGAAATTCCCACATAGCTATATATAGGATTACAGCCTCTGTTGCTTTAGATATGAGTCCAAGTAATCTGAAACAATGAGATGATGACACATATAATCACAGAATTTCCATCACATATCAATATATAAATTCAGTTAAATTAAATCTACTGTCATAGGCTTAAATTTAGAAAATTTGTGGTTTTAATACATTGAAATATATAGAGAGACAAAAGTATAACACAGCCTCAATGATAAAAATACAATTCCTTGAACAGACTATATGGAGATTAATAAAAGTTACATTTCATTATATGCTTTAAGATATCTCTGTGTCAGTAAAAACTAATACAGTAGCTCCTCTACCTTCTCGAGGGTTTGGGGTGCAGAACTCTTGTGAAAGTGAAAAAACTATGAATAACTCCCTCGTGTGCTCCTCCTCCCATTCTTTCCAGGGCTCCCCCCTCCCATTTTTTTGCCTTTTGCCCTAGCTCATGAGCCTTCCTTCTCTGCATCAGGCAAAAGGCAAAAGGAATGGGAGGGAGGAGCACTGGAGAGGTGAAGGAAGGTGCTCACGTGCCTCCCCTTCATATCTCTTTCTTTTTGCCTCTGTGCACATCTCTGCACCAGGGCCAAAGGGCATGGAAGTGGAGAGATCCAGAGGGGAGAAGGAAGGCTTTCTCCTCCCATTCCCTTGCCTTTTGTCTTGGCATATGTTCTTTGTGTTGGGGAAAAATGCAAGGGAGTGGGAGGAGGAGCTCCAGAGAGGAAAAGGAAGGGCATGTGTGCCTTCCTCCCCATTCCCTTGCCTTTTGCCTTGGCATGCATTGTTTGCATTGAAGCAAAAGGCAAGTGAAGGGGAAGGGGAGCTCCCGAAGAGAGAAAGAAAGGGGTGTTCATCTTCCTCCCCATTCCCTTGCCTTTTGCCTTGGTGTGCATTCTCTGTGCGTGGGCCAAAGGCAAGGAAATGGAAGGGGGGAGCTCCAGAGACAAGGAAGGAGAGCACATGTGTGCCTTCCCCCTATTCTGTCTCTTTTTGAATGCGACTGAGAGGAGGAGAATGTGGGGGAAGGCGTATGTGCTTTGTGAATAATCAAATCTGTGCATGTCAAACCCACAAAAGTGGAGGGAGGACTGTATATCAGGCTAAACATCGTTCCACAAATTGTCAGGAATTCTGTGGAGTAAGAAAACCTTTCAGTTTTCAACAAAATAGTTAATAAATGTTTGCCTCAAAAAGTTTTTGTGGATTGTGTATTTCCAAATCTCTTTCCTATTTGTGTTTAACACAGGTTGGTTTACCAAATAAAACATCCACCAAAATTAAATTAAACTTAGACGTTTAAAAGATAATACAGCCAATTTGTATTTACTGTTTTGTTGTTGTTGTTGTTGTTAACCACAAAAGAGCATGGCAAACTATTAAGGCACATCCAGACGGAATGAAAAGTCCCAGAGTTTGTTCCTGTTCTTTCCAATTTTATACAGGGTTAAAATAAACTGACCTGTGGAGCTGGCATAAAAAGTTTCTGATCATACCAGGAGCTGACAGAAAATATTCTGAGATAAACAGAACTTGAAGAAAACAGGAACAAAATCTGGGACTTTCTGGCCTTTGTAATCAGTCTGGATGTACCCTTAGTTATTCTTCCTCCTTCACCCGTATATATTTTTCTTTATTCTTTGTTGATTAAAATGGAATCAGATATAGAGCACTGGGTCAAACTTTAAAATGTCCTGTTCAGTTTAAAATGGTATCAGTTTAAAAACAAATTCTGCCCCAAGTGTTTTTCCCCAATAAGCACAGTACTGTACTGTGGTCAATAAATAAATAAAAAATTTAAAAAATGAAAATTGAATTTGTGGAAAAAAAGAACAATCATTGAACATTTTATTTCATAAGTTCATTCACAAGTTATCTAATATCTAATTAATATCTAACTAATATCCGTGTTAGAGAAGTCATGTGTTGTAGTAATTTGAATGTCGGACAAGGATGCTAGCAGACCAGGATTCAAATTGCAGTTCAGCCTTGGAAACGCAGTGGGTGAACATGGGCAAATCACATTCACTCAAACTCAAAGGAAGGCAAAGGACAGTCCCCCTGAACAGATTCTGCCAAGAAACCACTGTGATTGGTTTACCTTTGGGTCATCACAAGTCAGAAATGACTTGAAGGCACACAACAATAATATTTATGTTGCAATAGGAAAACTTGAGGAATCTGCATAAGTTGCCAGATGAAGCAGAGAGTGCCAGAGTGAGCCTTACTGTGATGCAGTTTGGTAGTGACTAACCCTCAGAAAATGGTATTCTATTATTTTTACAGGGCTGAAAGGAGCCACTGGAGAAAAAGGTGAAGCTGGTGATCCAGGTTTTTCTGGCATTGAGGGTATAAAGGGCTTTCAAGGCTCACCTGGTGTAACAGGACAAGGAGGTGATTTTTTTTCTTCTTTTTAAAAATATTTTTATGAAGAAACATACATAACAAAGAAAAGGGGAAATAGTAGTAGTATCTATGAAGAACTACTTGCTTATTACAACTGCATTTCTTTAAGAGGTTTTCTGTGGACTGAAACAATCGGGAAATTCTGCTTACATAGCACATCCTCAGAAACCTCTACTGCTAAGCAATCTTTTTGATGTGAGTGCTCCTCCCTACACCATGCAGGAAGAGAGCAGGGTTTGAAGCCCACTTCTAGTCAATGCTGACATGATGATCCAAGCCAGAGGATTATCTCAGTGACTCAGTCCACCAGAAGAATGTCTTTCTTAACGAATTCCCTTACTAGAAGATCAGATCTTCATTCTCCATGTTATTTTTTAAATAGTAAGGACAGACAAACCAAAATCTAGTTGTTAGTTCCAATTAGAGTAGACCATTAAATCAATGAAAACTTGGTAAATCACGACTAAGACAGGTCCATTGATGTCACAGGTCTATCCTTATTGGAAATAACAATAAGCCACTGAGCACTGAATTTTTCAGGCAGTGCTTTTTCAGACAAAGTGAAAGCAATGCTTACTCTTTTAAAAAGGCCCTTCTAACCATGACTGTTAAAAGTGGCTCTCACTGATGTTTCACAAGTACAGTATTATATAAGCACAAGATAGATAAGCATAAACATTGTGTGAGGAACTGAAGTAGCAGATCTTTGCTAGCTATCACCAGGACTGATCTTGCTTCCTCCAGACATGGATTCTACTTTTCCATGCGGTCACAGGATACATGATAGACTCCTTATCATGCATCCTAAGTAGGTGCAGGAAGGCAGAATGGCTACTTACAATCCCTGCTGTAATGTTATACTGGATATAGAGAATGTATGAGACTAGTACATAACATAATGATGCACAGACAGCCCAGTCTTAGTTATAAAATCTAAGCATATTATAATTAATTAAGGGCAATTCAACCCTTTTCAGATTAAACCACCCAAAAGCTTTGGAGTTGTTCACAAAGAACTCTTGCAATAAGTCCAGGTTTGCTATTACCACTGATTGTTAAAGTAACAATGTAATGGATGTCAAGTCATAACTACGTATTTGTTCCACAGGATTCCCAGGGCAAGCTGGGGAACGAGGCTTGCCAGGAGATCCAGGTACTCCTGGACCACCAGGTGAAAAGGGAAGTACTGGGCAGATTGGGTTCCCAGGAGCAAAAGGTAAATCAGAATACATTATTGCTTCCTATCCTGTCCTGTCCTATTTGTAATAAATGCTAAAAATATTTTAAAGATATTTCAATGTACAAGTTCTTAAAAACAAACTGCATGTTGTAACATAGATGCATGTATATATTGCTTTCTCTTTATATATTTTTCTCTAATAGGAACCATGAGGGTAGAGGAATCAGACCAAAGACATCAAGAATATAGTGGCTACCTCTTTCACACTGTTTTCCCTAATGATCCATCCTGCTCTGGTTACATGGGCATATAGGGACTGAGAGGCAAAAATCTGACCATGTACCTTGCTGTCTAGCCAGTGATGGATGGAGACAAGTTACATGCCTAACACCACAAACTAACTACAAGATGGAGATCATGTCTGTGCCTCTGAGGGCTTTTTGTTCCCACTAACCATGAATATTTGGAAGGCAAAATCTGCCACATTATCAAGCCCTTAAATCAGATAGACTAAGAATTTCTAGAAATTAAAAAGCATCTCACAGATGCACGAGAACATTATAGTGCTAAGAAAAAAGTGTGTTTAAATGAAAGGAGAAGAAAAAGAGCCTTTTCTTCACATTTCAATTAGATGAATTAGAAAGAAAGCCACTTAAGTGTGGGAATAAAATAATGTGGCTGATACTGCAAATTGTCACAAAATAGTTTAGAATGATAGAAATGTTGTTTGGTCTAAAAAAAAAAGACAAAAATGAGAACTACTGCAATAAATACCACAACCTCTCAATATGTTTTCCCCATCTGTGGAAGCCTGTTCACAAAATCATTTATTTTTAAACACTTATTAAGAGCCTCTCAGGTGGTTCTTGAATAACACAACAGAGGTTCAGAGAATGGCCCACCTTCCAAATTAGTAGTGAGTGAAGGCAGTGGTCAGAGATCCAGTTAAGGAGAGAAATACACTAGCTAATACAAAGTAAAAGTCTTTCTCATTAAGACAGATGTTATTTAGGTCACTGAGCTAATTTCAGATAAAGACTAGGACTTGAAAGGGCAGCTATGAAGGAACAAGAGAAGATCCTCAATATATCATTGAATACTAAAGTCAGGATTGTCCGTGGCATCCTATTTCCAATTTCTGTGTGTGGTTTTGAAAGCTGGACAGCGAAGAAGGCTGATAGGAAGAAAATCAAATCCTTTGAAATGTGGTGCTGGAGAAGAGTTGTAGAGATACCATGGACTGCTAAAAAGACAAATAAATGGGCCCTAGAGCAAATCAAGCCTGAACTCTCCCTAGGAGCCAAGATGTCTAATTTGGCCATACCATGAGAAGACATGAATCACTAGAAAAGACAATAATGTTTGGCAAGGTGGAAGGCATTAGAAAAAGAGGAAGACTGCATTTGAGATGGGTACGCTCAATCAAGGCAGACATGTTCCTGAATCTGCAGGACTTGAGCAGGGCTGTTGATGATAGGATGACTTGGAGGAATCTTACACATAGGGTCACCATGGCAGTTAACAACCACAAGCTAATTTCCTCAGAGGTGCTAACCATTCTTGCAGGCAGCTAAGAGAGGACTGGCAGGAAAAGAAGAGCTGAAAAAACTTTTCTGGGGGTATCATTACATAGAGTAGACAAAAAGGGAAGACAATTTGAGTCAGTCAGCAGTCTAATTGTACTACTGCTTTCCTCTCTAAGGCATTCTTGTACTAATCACTGTTGAATTTCTAAGAAAAACTAAAGGCAAAGACACTGATTAAGAGCAATGGAGCCTAAAGTAGTGCACCAACATGTAAGCAATCTGAATTTTGAATGTGAACTAAAGCTGCAGTGTTTATTTCAAATGTTTTAATTTGGTGCATCTTAATAAATAAAAAATGAAGTTACAGTGATTAAAAGTCTCTCAATTTTTTATTTTTGTGGAAGAGAAGGAGCTGTACATTTTTTACAAGAAAAAGGATGATTTGGGAAGAATATCAGTGGAAGTACATGATTGACATTTATTTTTAATAATAAAGTTTTGGGGAAAAAATACTTTTAATCTTGTGCCAGAAACTGCACATGGCATCAGAGAATTATGTGATACTAGCACATCATGGTTCATATGCTTATTATGGATGTAATAGCAGTCTTCTTGTGGCGCAGTGGTTAAATGCTGATACTGCAGCCACAAGGTTGTGAGTTTGATCCTGCTGGGCTCCAGGTTGACCCAGCCTTCCATCCTTCCGCAGGTTAGTAAAATGAATACCCAGCTTGTTGGGGGCAATTAGCTAAATACATTGTAAACTGCTTAGAGAGCACTTAGCTGATAAGCGGTATAGAAATACACATGCTATTGCTATTGCTTTTCTAAATGCGTCCTGCAGAACAGGTAAACGTTTCTCCTGTGGTGACAAATGCTAGGCAAATTGTACACTACTTATTTTTAAAAATCTTCTTTTGACTCTTTTTTATATGAAGATGTTTTCTATAATATATTTTAGCAAACATTTAGTAATAGATCTATGCATAATACCGTGTGTGGTACTTTGGCAGGTACATTTGGCCCTGGAGGACTTACTGGATTAGATGGTTTGCCGGGTACTAAGGGCTTGCCAGGATCAGCAGGTATGTTCAAATTATATTGACTCTTACTGAGACAGGCTGCCATACGTTGTGAACAATTGATTTTCATGTCACAGTGGGTTTTGTCAAACATTTCTGAAACTGTCAAGCAATGCCTTCCATATTAGAACATGTGAAAGAATGAACATTTCCATCGTCCTCTCCCTCCTCCTCCTCCTCCTCCTCCTTCCTCTTCTTTTTATTTATTGTACAACAGGTCCAGATGGTTATGGCCCCCCAGGGTTCCCAGGTATTTGGGGTGACAGAGGTGCAGTCGGAGAACCAAGCCCTATTGGAGGCAGTAGAGGACCTCCAGGTCCAAAAGGAGAAAGAGGAGATCCAGGTTAGTTTTTGTTGAATAGTATTCCAAATAGAAGTTTGATTGGTATGTGGTTTTAGACATGATGCCATCATTCTTCCCACCCCCATGAATCTTCCTTAGGCAAAAAGCACTTGCCAAATTGTAAGAAAACACAGTTGTAATACCAAAAAGGTATAAGCACATTTGCTCTATAAATTAAAATTTGTGAGGTGACCCTGAAATGTGAAGCATGAACAAATGCTCCAAAGCAGGACTTGCTAGCATGAGCAACTCAGACCATAAAATGCAAACCACAGTATACCTTTGAAAACATGTAATGGCTGGATATGGTGCAGAATTAGAGCTACATAAAAACTCCTGTGTAATAAGAATTGTGAGATATTAATCTCTGAAATTATTTTTGTTATATTTTTCCTTCTGGGTAAATAAAAACAGTAAAAATAACCTTAATTTAAAGATAGAGACTGGGAACGCTGTTTAACATCTTTACAAAGCGTATGGATCTAGGTTGTCTTTAAGAAAAGACAATGTATCTGTAGGAGAATGGCCTTCCTTCCGTTTTCTGCTTCAGGATTATTTCTCATTTAAGATGTTGGGTACAGAAAGGTAGGAGGCTTTTGTGCCCAGGGGTCTTGTGTGCATCTTTTCAGAATATGTGCCCCTAAGCCTGTTGGATGCTAATGCATTTGTTGTATTACAGTAGCAGTGGGTTTCACAATACCTCCTCCTCTGACGCCAAAGTGCCATGGGACTTGATTAGACAAGAACTGAGTTAGGAATAGGTTTCTTATACATTCAGGATGTCCCAGAATGGAAGATAGAACATGTTCCTCCAGCTATTGATTACTGAGGGAAGCCCATAGGTCTTTGCAACCCATTGTGTCTTTAGAGATCAGACCTGCATTGTGCCATCTTCCAGAGTAACATGGAGGCCTTTTGAAACACAATGCTGGCTAATCAGTTGAAAGGACAAGGAAAGTATGCATTGACTCACTCTGTCTGTGCCTCCATCTCCAGTAGTAATCTTTAATTTGTAATTGGCAGGAATTCGAGGCCCACCTGGTCTTTCTGGACCTGATGGAAGGCCAGGTCTTCCTGGCTTTTCTAATATATCAGGAATACCAGGTGATATGGGATCACCAGGCTTGGATGGAGTACCAGGTAACACAAATTGCTATTGATACAACTTTCAGTTGCAATATGTTGTCAACATTCTCATTCTAAAGCAAGTTATTAGACAACAATATTTAGAAAGAGCAGAAAAAGGAGATGGATGAACAATTTCTTTAACAACTGACTAATATTACTGTGTTGAGGGGGAGTATTGCACTTGTTTACATACTTAAAACTTCTTTGCACTAAACAAAGTAAGCAAATACAGACATGCTTCAGTTAACAAAGCCTCCGACAAAATAGATGTTCTCATTTTGTTAATTGCGGTACAGTCACCCTCCACATTTGCAGGGGTTAGTAGTGCAAGACCCTCGCAAAAGTGGAAAAACACAAATATCTATGAGCCATGGTGGGGAATATTCCAGCCAACCAGTTTTGCCTTCAAGGTGATGGGGTTCTTTCACAAGGCAGAAGCGAGGGGGAGGGCTGGCAGGGTTTGCTGCCACCTCTGCTGCCCTACACCATCTTTAAATAGGGACTTCCAAGCCTCGCCTCATATGTGCAATCTCTCCAAGTCTCTCTCAGTCTTGTGAGACATGCAGAGAGACTGTAAATACAATATGAGACTTGTAAGTCACTGCACTAACCTGAAACAGTCAAGAACAGATGCCCATGAAGATGTTGCACATTTTTGTCTTCTAATTACTTGATTAGAAGAACCCATCATTTGATTATTTTAGAGTGTCTAAACTATGCGCAAATCTTTTAGGCTACCCAGGACCTCCAGGGAGACCTGGGCTAGATGCTCCACCTGGAGCCAAAGGAGAAGAAGGACCGATAGGTGTGGTTGGAGAAGAAGGTCAAAAGGGACTTAGAGGAGACCCAGGCCTATCCGGAAGACCTGGAATACCAGGTTTACCTGGAGCCAAAGGTAAAATGGCAGGACCCATTATTGAAAGCATCCAGTTCATTCTAACTCAGCAGGTACATAATAACACATCTGTTTCACTGTTTTGCCTTGAAGGGTATAAAGGTGAACAAGGACTCATGGGCTTTGTTGGTCTAGTGGGAATTCCTGGTGAAAGTGGCCCCATTGGGCCCAAAGGAGACAGAGGGGCTACTGGTGAGTAAATGTTTATACTGTTAGTTCAACGTTTACGAGACAGCCATCTTCAAAAACAGCTGAAGACAGACCAAACTGACTGATCCTACAAAACTACAATCTCCTCTTGAATGTGGAATCAAACTCTCGTACCTCTCGTAAGCTATCATATAGGTTACGCAAAATTGCATATAGGCTATTTAAGATATTGTATGGGTTACCCTAGATGTTCTCCTTTGAATGCATGTTCAGTTAGCATATTATCTTTACATAAGCAATAATTGGAGAGAAACTGTTGCTCCTTTTTGAACAAAATAGATGGAAGAATGTATTGGATCACCACTGCCACTTCTAACCTATGTATTTGAGCAGGGAAATACATGTCAAGATGATTTCTTTGCATCAGGTTGCAGATCAAGGCCTGCACAAGAGAGGGATAGAATGAGCACCCACCACTATCTCACTCCCACTCCTGCTGCCAGCGACTACTGTCACTCACATGCCAACAGTTGCCTTCTCACTCAACCTATTATCTTGTCTTGAACCTGACACTGCCCACTTTTCCTGCTTTGCATGCCCCCTGCACTATAACTGTTTGTTGCACATTACACGTATCATCTTCTCTGCTACATGCTATATGAATACTGAATGAACAAGCACTGTGTAGCAGAGTGAGAGGCGGAAGGTTGAAGTCAGTGTAGGACTCCACAAGCCAGTCAACTCTTGGAACAAAAAGAATAGTCAGTGAGCAAATGGTATGTTGTTGAGAGTTAGCACTTAAATATTTGGCTAGCTGATTAATTGGCAGAGAGATACCAGCTAAAGGGGAAGGGGACAAATCTGCCCTGCAGAAGGGGACAGGGGGGAACAGTGGCTGCTGTAGCCTCCATTTGTGCTTTTGAGGTTGTATGAAGAGAAGACCACACTTTTCTGCTTCCTTCTAAATTGGAAGAAAAGAGGAGTATACAAATAGATGCATTTGGGGTTTTTTAGGAGCAAGTTGGGTAGCATGCAAGGTTCTTGTCACTTTAGAGAAACTGCAAAGAAGAGGCAAAGGGAGGACCATATATGGGACAGATTACCTAGATGATAGATGAAGTGGGAGCATGGTTATGTAAGGAAGGTAGACAGGGTCCCAACACTGGGAAGCAGGCAGAGCAGGGTGGGGTGCTGGAGTCCTGTTCATTTTGTGTGAGAAAAATGTGGCGTGAGGGGGACATCGCTTCCTACTCTTCTTCAAGCAGCAAAATGCTTTAAGAACATCCTGTATTTAGGGGATAGGGGAAGAAATATGAGAAGTTGGAAGGATATATGTTGCCTTAGAATTTAGAGGCTGATACGAATTTTTGTATTACTGCCAGAAAGGTAAAATATGCTGGCTTTGAGAATTTCATCATGGCAAATGTTATGGTTTGGTGGGACAAAGACAGTTGGGCAGCTTGATTAATCAGAAAAAAAGGATTGCCCTGCCTGTGGCATTCAGTTTTATTGCAACACTGAAAACCAAAATAGAAATTACAGTATTTGTAACACACACACACAAAAAAACCCTATAGTGTCAAGTTAGAAAAGAGAGAGAGTGAAATGAATGCTTACCTGCAAAGTCAATTATCTTGTTTTTCATTTTTAACTGTAGGATTTCAGGGACCTCCAGGTTCTCCTGGACTGCCTCCTGTCCTCCCTAAACTGGTGGCTGAGCAGGGGGCACCAGGTGCCCATGGAAACAGGGGTCCTCCAGGCACTTTGGGAGAAATAGGTCCTCAGGGTCCACCAGGAGATCCAGGTAGGAGATGATTCTTCAAGCATTGAGCAATTTATTCCTCACTTCCCCGAGCTATGTAGTATTCACTTCCAGTTACAAGGCATGTTTTGTGAACATGTTTAATAGAGGTATATGAAAATGTTTCCTCCAAATCTCTGTCATGCAGGTTTTTCTTTAACGGTTCTCTGTGCCAAAGCCTGGCAGAAGTTTAGCTAGTGGTTTTGATGATCCCAACTTGAACATCCGCATGACTATCCAGTTTTACTACAATATTTTCCTCATGTCTGACTTGAATAGATTCCCTTCCGACGTACTATGGGAGAGGGGGATGTGATAATTCACTCCTCATTACTGAAGCCAGTATCGTCTGACATTGATTGTCTGACATGCCAGATGTCAGAGAAGATACCCTATTCTGTCCAGTCTATGAAAAAAAATATATGCCCAGTAGTTTTTTCATACCATATCACCCTGTTGTACCTTGTCTGATTTCAAAATCTAAGCAGGGCCATCCCTAACTAACATTTGGATGGAAACCCTCCAGGTGATATCAGGGCTCTCCAGGTAGGGCTAGGAAAGAAACCTGCTTGAAACCTTGGAGAGCCATTGCTGCCAGTCAAGAGTTTTTGGTGTTGAGCTTACTGTCTGACTCAGTACAAGGCAACTTCATTTGTTCTTATGTTCCACTGTCTCAAGAGATCTTATTCTGTCACAGCTGGACACTGTTGCAAATGGTTTCTGCAGGTAACCACATTCTCTTTCACAAGATAAAACCTATCACTGAAGTCAAATTCTGGCATGCATATCTTGCTATACTACTTTTTTGGTGGCACAATGGGGTGAACACCATGTAGTATATTCCCTTCTGAAAACAGTGAAAAAAATGGGTGTAGTCCCTGTTCTTTCAAACACTCCTCCATTTTACCTACTTCCCAAGAAGTCCTAGACTCACACTATTACCTTTGGCATTAAAAACATCATTTTTCTTTTATATAAGCACTTTCTGTATTCAGAAAACTTAAACTGACTTTTACCTTTCCCATGAGAATCAGTATATTTGAATCTGAAATGACATGAATTGTACTTCTGTTTAACTTTAAAGGCTTTAGAGGCCCATCAGGTAAACCAGGACTGCAAGGAAGAGGTGGAATACCAGCATCTCCAGGCTTCCGAGGTGATCAAGGGCGAGTAGGATTTCAAGGCCCAGGGGGCTTTGAAGGTAAAAAAAAAATCTCTCTCACATTCTTTCTCCTTCTATATCTTTGTAGGACTTTCTATCTTTTGTATCTTGAAAGGTTTCTTACATATCGTAAATCAACCATTTATGCAATACTATCTATATCTGAGAACCAGGATGGTGTGATGGTTTCAGAGTTGGACCAGAATTCCAGGAGACCAGTGTTCAAATACTCACTGAGCCATGGAAACCTACCAGGTGACCTTGGGCAAGCCACACTCCCATAGAGGAAGGCAGTGGCCAACTGGGATTCTACACCAGTTGCTTGTAATGGATTCCTACATGAGGACTGAAGTGAGAAGAAGATAGCTAGAGGGCTGCCCTAAAGGTGACATTTAAAAGAAAAGATTGATGTTTTTTTAAAAAAATTAAAATTTTAAACTGAGTAAATATCTTTTCCTGGATGTATGGTTTACACTTGCTCTTTGCACAAGTAATCACATCTGAGATGAACTGGAATGATGTAGAAGCTACCATTTATTCTGTTCCAAGTTCATTGGTCTATATTTCTAAATAAATATAGTGATATGGATGTGATTTAACACATTGAGGGATCTTGCCTTTCAGAACATGATTATAAGGGATAACATTTTGAACATGAATTACATGTTCAAAAGAAAGGCTTACATTATTACAACTCAGCCCTCTTGGTATTTTCACTACTTCAGAAGTTGCCTCAGTTCACTCTTCTAATTCCTGATACATAGAGAACCCCAGTATCCTGAACGCTAGAGTGTTTTTGACATGCAAGAGCATTCAATCACACAGTCCCTCCAACTGTGTTCCAAAATGGTAGAGGAACACATTGCTGCTCAGGAGGGTTAATATCCATGTAAAGGAAATATTCCTTTCTTCTACCATCATATGATATCAGACCCATTTTCATAGTGGCTCCAATTCAGCAGCTGTAGTTACCTAACCATGCGTGGTTTACTTGGATTCTAATGACAGTGTTTTCCATATTCAGTCTTTAAAATCAGCTGGATTTTAATGATAATATTTTCCACATTCAGTTTTTAAAATCAGCCAGTTTCTAATGACAGTGTTTTCTGTATTCAGTGTTTTAAATCAGGTACTTTTTCCTCTCTCTCCTTCCCCAGGTGCTGCAGGTGAACCAGGTATTCCTGGGCTGCCAGGTATGCCAGGACGCAGTATTAACATAGGATATCTTCTGGTAAAGCATAGCCAATCTGATCAAGAACCCATGTGTCCAGTGGGGATGAACAAATTGTGGAGTGGCTACAGCTTACTATATTTTGAAGGGCAAGAAACAGCACATAACCAGGATCTAGGTATGCATTTGTGAACTGGGCACTTTTTTTTGTGCATTCTTTTAGAAAATCCTACTTTTTTAAGTATTTCAAAAATTTGACCAAAAGAAGCTGTAGATTTCCAGGCACCATAATAGGAATTTCATATAAGTTGAAATAAACGTATTTAGAGATTTTTGTTATAACTGGAATTTTGATCCTTTTTCAGTTTAATAATTTGAGAAACCAACACTCTGCAGAGACCAGGCACCCTTGAGAAGATATTACACTATTAAACCATATTACCCTTATATTTGACACCTCTAACTTCTATTTTCAAATTTTTAAAAATTCTTCAACAAATAGAAGTTGGAAAATACAGTTACTACATTAAATTATATTTCCCCTTTGTTTGTCCATTTCTCCCCACCATTTTAAAAGTAAAAGAACAGAGTGAATTCAACTCAAATAAAACTTCTGTCTTCCAAAAATGTCAGATTTAATTATTTGAGAATGATGGGAAAGAAAACAAAGGACAGACAGATAGAATTATTTTCAGACAATCAGTTTGTTGTCAGTCAGGAATTCAGCAGTCTTATGATAAGAGAAAAGCCTTTTGAAAGTCTCTGTTAACCGTGTCCTAGATAACAAAAAGCTGTTTGAGTTTGGGTCATTTTACCAACAGAAATACATATCACAATATAATGTAACTGCTACAACTGTTGTGGTATAACAGCAACACACTCAACTGTTTATACATTAAGATTCTAGAAAAGTGTGAATTTGTGGCTTTTGCTCTTGCAAAAGTCTACTGATACAAGGATGCTACAAAAGATGGCCAAAGATGGAGGGGAACTGGGAACTGCTTACCTGCATATGCTTCTGCTTTTATCATCAGGCAGTCATCTAATTCAAATACAAATACGTGGCACCTAGACTTCACGTAGCAGACGCACTGTGTGTGTACCTATGTTAACCTTCATTTCCAGCAGTGAAAGGCTGAACATCTGGAAAAGGGTTGCTCCTCCCTCTTGCCCCAATATGCATGAAGGGTACAAGATTTGACCTCCTGTGAGGTCAAATTATCATCTAACGCTTTCTAAAAAGTAGAATTGAAGAAGGCAAAGAAAATAAGAACAAGGAGAAGCATAGCACAAGAAGAAAATAACTTTCCCATACTGTGATGAGCCAACACCAATGGTGACCAGAGAACCCTTTTGCTGGATGGGGAGGGTGTTCATCTTATAGCAATAGCAGTTACATTTCTAAGCACTTCCTAAGTGGTTTACAATGTGTTTAGCTAATTGCCCCCAACAAGCTGGGTACTCATTTTACTGACCTACAAAAGGATGGAAGGCTGAGTCAACCTGGAGCCCTGCAGGATCAAACTCACAATGTTGTGGCTGCAGTACCAGCATTTAACCACTGTGCCACCAGGGCTCAGGGCTCTTCTTTCACTTTTGGAAATGAATGTATCACATTAAGTACTGATGTTTCCTTTCCCAGCAGTGAAAAGTCTGAGCATCTTGATAATGAGACAAATCAAGGTGGGAAAGCAAACTGCTGATGTCCAAGGTATAAGATACTGCTTAGCTTTTTGTTGGAGTACCTCCTATCAAATGAGGCTCCAGCAGAGGCAAAGGCCTTCAGTTCATGGCACCTTACAAAGATGGGGCTGATGGTTATCTGACAGATGTCTGGCAGACAGGCCTTATTAGGAAGAGCTGCCAATGTAACAGCATTACCAGTGAGCAAGTGTCAACGTTCCCAGATAACAAGAACTCCAAGAACTCATAGCATGATGTGATGTGGGCCTTGATCCTTCTAATAAGTGGGGAAACTGAAAGCTTTCTTCCTGGTGGACTGCAGCCAAAAGGAAAGGGAAAGAGAATCAGACAGGCAGAATTCCTTTGTTCGCTTTCAAAAAGCAGAATAGCTTTCATACATCCAAGTTATGCCAGAACCTCTTTAGTGGTCTCATGGGACAAAAAGATGGCAAAAATAACCTCCTTATCCTGTGAAAAAGGAGAATTTACTTTTGGATAAAAGCAAGAATCAAGAGTGGAATCACTGAATTTGTACAAATGATGCCTAGTATTTCCTGTTTCTTCTTTGTGGTCTCTGTACCTCACACAATGGGTCATTGAAAGGGCTCCTCAATCTGTTATCCTGTAAGTGAAAATAGTAGCCAAGTACTTCCCAGGCCAAGTACTTCAAAGTATGTGAAAGCACTTGAAAGGTTATAACTGACTGTTTAGGACTGTTTGGAGGTTCAGGATGGATAGTGACATGTAGCTAGCAGAGATGTTAAGCAGACACACCTGAGGAACTTCCTCCCATGCAAATGGTAAGAAAGGCTAATTCTTTGCTTCTGCATGAGAAAGGAAATTATTGCTGCAATTTATCTCTAGTGACAGATCATGAAGGTCTAACCAAGGAGGTCAACCAGAGGAATTGCCATATGCATGGGTAGCAGAATCTAATCTAGGACCTTTGCCAAGTATAAAAACAGAGTGAGGAGCAGCTAACTGCCTCCTCACAGGGTTAGTCTATAGTTTTTCATTCAGGTCAACTTCTAAAAATGTTAGTATGTAACTCACCAAAGCCTTCTTAAAAATGGCCCTTTCTTCTTACAACTATGGAAGAAGGTCTTAACTGTGTCATAGTCCCTGGGGATAGGTTTCCTTCTTGGCTGTGGGTTGTTGTTAACAATTTCTCTCAGTAGCAAGGATTTGTCCATCCCAGTGGCACCAACACCTGACCTACCTGACCTATCAGACTCCTTATTACATGTGTCCTATCCACTCCCTCGCATCATCCAGGCCATTGATGAAAGCATAAAGCAGACTCAGGCTGAGAATGTTGTCAGGTTAGGATGCTGCTGTTAGAGACACCTGGTGAAGCAAAAAAGAACAAGATTAAAACACAACCTACCAGGCATTAGGCAAGGAAGAAGGCTGACCTTATCAGGTGTTGCTCTCACTAGAGGCTGCTCCTCAAAGATCTGTACCATTCCTGCCTGATGGGATGAGAGAGGAGCAACTGATCTCAGGATATTCAGTCTTTCATTGCTGGGAAACTGCATTTAATAGTAGTGAAATTAATTTATCCAACTTGAATCACAAATGCTATTTTATTCTTTAAGGTCCATATGCCAAAAAGTTATTATTGAACAATGTGAACCAAAATTTAAAGTATTAAGGTACAGAACCAGAATCAAGTGTCAGATTACTGAATTAGATCATTGAATAACAGTCTTTCACGTCCATTACATCATAGTGAATTCAGAATTAAAAATGGGAAGTATATGATTGGAACTGTAATTTTCCTTGGTAACTGAAACTTAGTGAAAATGTTATCGCCCCCGCCTCCCCCCCCCGGCAGTAGTCTCAGTCTACAGTTCCAATGAATGTGGAGGCAAACCTGAATACTAACCCTTCAGAACAAATGACACACAGAAAACACTAACGATGGTTTGTGTTTATTTTCCCAGGCCTGGCGGGGTCATGTTTGGCTCGATTCAGCACTATGCCTTTTCTCTACTGTAATCCTGGTGATGTCTGTTACTATGCGAGTCGCAATGATAAATCATACTGGCTCTCAACTACTGCCCCTCTTCCAATGATGCCTGTGGCAGAAGAAGACATCAGACCTTACATCAGCCGTTGCTCAGTTTGTGAAGCTCCAGCTGTTGCTATAGCTATTCATAGCCAGGATACAACTATCCCGCACTGCCCTGAAGGGTGGCGAAGTTTATGGATTGGCTACTCCTTCATTATGGTATTTGCTCCTTTTTCTGTTCAGTATACAGCCTTTTTAAAACATCATTGGTAACCTGCAGGGGATCCCAACAGTGTCCCATTCAGGGAACTGGAGAGGTCCACAAGCGTTTCACTTAGGCAGTGCTGCAGCATCAGTTTCTCTTGAATTATTTGGTGGGCCCTGAGCTATGAATAGAATTTAGTTATCAACTAGAGCACTTCCCAAGTCACCTGATTGATGGACAGGTTTGCGAGAAATCTGTACAGAAAGCAGTAGGAGCATTCATCTTCCAGCATCCATTGTTATGGATTGGGCTTAGTTGCCTAGTGAAAACTTGTGGGTGCCAATGCCTCAAAAGTCTCATTTTGGAAGGTTGCGATTGAACATAGGCAAGGAACCCCAACACCCTTCTCTTCTGCATAAGAGGGAGACACCAAGAATGGCCATTGCTCCCCTGAAGTATCTTGGCAATCCTGCAGTCAAACTAGTCCCAGGTTTTCTCCTTCAGTTTAGTGCTGAGAATGGACCAGTGACTGCTGTGTAACTACCCAAACAGGCCCAACCTAGAAACAAGTAAATTGTTAAAAAAATATTTTATAATTAAAAAGTAGAATTTTTACACTGTTAGGCTGCCTTTCTAACTATTAGTGACTTACACTCACCTAAGTTTGTTTTGGGATGGCACAGTGGATTATTCTTTTTCCCTTGTACTCTTCCATGTCTGGCAGCATCAAGCCCCTGGCAGTGGGGGAGACCCTTCTGCTCCCTCTTATCAAAGGGACCAGGGAGGCAATTCAGACCATGAAAATCCAGCTGCTCTAGGCTCCAAGGGGAAAGAGAGTGCACCTCCTTTCTTCCCTCAACCAAGCTGAGACTGTTTCTCCATACTCTGAATCACCCCCTCCCTCCACGCTAGTAAGTGACAGCAACAGGGGCCCCTCCCAGGGTATGATAGCTGCCAGGTGGTGCAAAGACAGAGCACTGTACATATAGAACTACACGCATACATCTAGGATCATCATCATCATCTCAGCCTTAAAATGTTTGTAGTTCATTGCAAATATATACCTAATTTTGAAAATAGTGTCTTGTTAAGCCTTAAAATAGAGACTTGATTTCCTTTGATTCTACATGTGTACAGGCTTTCAACAAAAATCTCATCTGTTTCAGAGCAAGTTTTTGAGCCCTATGATTGTTGCCGCTGTTGTTATGCTCCATAAAGTAGTTTTATCTTATGGTGACCCTGTGAATGAGAGATCTTTTATTATGAAATCTCCAAATGCAGATACTAGGAGTCTGACGTCCTACCCAGTAGAGCTCCCTGCCCCTCTGCATGACATTCTGGCAATTGGACAAAGAGGGATTTTTATTCTTTATTGTGGAGAGAGACACCAGCTTTTCTTCCCATAGATTTAGGAACTTTTTCATACACAACCTCCCCCTTTCATTTGAATAAAAATTCAAGGAAAAGAGGCATACTGACATTGCAGAACAAAGAGTTATTTGTGGTAGGAAGGGAGGAAAACAGTTACAAAGTTTTTCATAAATAACACAATATTATCATGTGATGGCAAACAACATCATTGTAATCATACATCCAAGTAAACTCTTTTGCCAGCCTCTACATGTCACCACAAGTTCACAGTCTTTATGTTTACACCTAGGAAAGCAACATGTTGGAATGGCATTAAGAGTAGGCTGCCTATATATGCTACAATATAGGCAGCTAAGGTAGGAAGCCCCACTAACTCTTTGTATGGCAGTCAGCTTATTAAAAAATCAATTAATCATTCCTTTAATTTCCTTACATGCAACTTATTTGATTATATTGTTCAACATGCTAGGCATTTGATTGTATTTAACCACAATGGCACATGTCATTATTTCTCTTAAAGCGAACAGGATCAACCTGCTTTAGGATGTTGCATTGTGCCAAAAGGCCAAGTATGTCAGGTTAATTAGAACACAATCAGTTCTCTGGTATCTTCTAAGCATGTCACTTTCACAAAACTAGCTTATTTATTTGACATGCTTATTGCATTTTCTACAAGGAAGTCTCAAAGCAAATCAATAAATTATTAAAACATTTAAAAAACAGACCATTTCAGTTTAAAATATTTATCAAACTAAGAGGCAGAGGCACTCTGAAAGCTGCCATAGTGGACAGCATCTTTTCTGAACCTGGGGTGATAATGTTTTTTTACCAATGGAAATGACAACATATTCACTGTAAAAGTGGGAGGAAGAGGGACATCTTTCTTAGTAGCAAACCCAAGACCATTTCTAAAACGATAAGGTTGCTGATTCATGAAGTTCTCCCAGAGCATTTACAGATCACGATTAAGAATGGCTGGAGGAGACAGTAGAAGCCAGAGTGCCTTCAGAGGAATCTCTTGTGCACGTGGAAGATCCCTTCTCACTTTCAAGTGAAAAGGGGCTAAACTAAAGTGAAATGGACTGCTGCAGTAACCTCACATATTTAGGAATCAAATTGTATTCATAACTTCTCAAAACATTGTAACTGTGATAAGAACAGATTGCATGTAGGAAGCTATGGCATGTCCATCTCTTGTACTTCACTGCTCACATTAATTGCAGTCTTTGGACATGTACAACATTTTTAGAAACTTTCCCAGATGTTACCTCAGAGCAAACATGCAGAGATTAGCTATAATATGGGTATAATCCTGTACACTATGAGTGGAGATAATGCACCCCATGGGCTGCATGTGGCCCTTGTCTCAACCTGCCCCAAACCCCACCCCACTGATTATAATATTAAGCCAGAAAAGAGAACTACTGCTCCTAGAAGGCTTCAAGGAGTAGCAATTACCATTTAAGACAAGGTGCAACTCCACCCACAACTTAATGGACTTCCAGTCAATTCTGGTTTTGTTTTATGGAAACCTCAGAAAATTGACCCTGGACCTCCATAACTTGCCCAATCCTCGTATACACCATGGGAAGGGATCCACCCACCCACACAAACATACACACAATGTACCCTTGAACAAAAACTGTCAGGGCTGTATGGGCAAGGTGGAAGTCAGTAACTGTCCCAAGTTGCCTCCCTTTCTAGTGCCCTCCAGAACAACAGAAATGAAAAAACCTTCATTTGACTCATAGGCCATTTCTGCCCTAGACTGTTATAATGTTATTATTCCACTTTCAGCCTCCTGTGGAATTCTGGGGATTGTAGTTTACTGAGATCCAAGAGCTCTCTGGCTGAGAATTCTAAAGGCCCCGCCCTAAACTTCAGATCCCAGGATTCCATAGGATGCTGAAAGTGGAATAATAGCACTATAACAGTGTAGTGCAGAAATGGTAATAGTATCTGGAAAAGGGAGGATTAATTCTTCCGATTCCAGCTACCTTCACCTATCCTGCACAGCAATTATGCCTTTAAACAGTTGTCTCACTACCAGTAGGAACTTTAAAAAAGATGAATTGTTATGCTTTCCCTCCTTGCATTGCTACACTCTGCACAGCCATTAGTCTTTTTTAGAAAACCTCCAACTGGCACCAAATTGGAGGTGACTGAATGGAGGTTGAAGAGGAGAAGACACAGCCCCTCACTTCCTCTGTGCTGAACACTTACCTGGGAACAGGTAGCAGGTAGCACTGAAGCCAGCAGTTTACTTCTCCATAGATATTCAGAGGATTGCAGTGCCATTATTTATTTAATTAGTACATTAATACAAAGGACTAATGTAAAGTAGTCTTCTGTCACAAGGTGTAGTGCCAAATGTTTAATATTCTCATTTATTCCTGCTTCTGCCTTATGACTAACAAAGGCTGGCCACATATCCACTGACATTTAGTTCCTGAGCTAAACAAAATGAAAATTTTCCAAATATATGCCCTAAAGATACAAAACCATATCAATTCTATTTAAGTTTCAACCAATAGCACACTACATCCCATTCATAAGAAGGCTGTATTTCTTTCCCTAACAGTCAGTAATTTTGTTCTCTTTGTTTCTCTTCCTAGCATTCTGTTTGTTTCTTAAAAAAAAACAAAAAAACCTAATGTCTATATCCTGCCTCTCTCAAAATGCCTGGAGATAAAACATACAAGGTACAAGATAAAACAACTGTAGCCTTAAAAATTTGGATATAAATAAAAACCAGAGAATAAAATGCAGTAGCATCGACACATACAATATCATAAAATATTGCCCTCCATACACTACGTGAAAATACTGGGTAAATAAATACGTTTATCTGTCACTATGCAGAGATAAACCCTGAACAGAACTAAGGAGACGGTGTGGTATAGTGGTTTGAGCCTATGATCCTGGAGACCAGTGTTCAATTCCCCACTCAACCAGGGAAACCCACTGGGTGACTTCAGGCGCATCACACACTCTCAGCCCCAGAAATCCTCATGCTAAGTTTGCCTTGGGGTCATCGTAAGTTGGATACAACTTGAAGGCACGCAACAACAAGACCTTTCCCCAAACAGGGAACCATCAGCAAGAGGGCCTCTTTAAAGTGCTGTGAGAAATAAAGAAGTGGAGTTTGCATTCTGGACTATAGCCATTTCCATACGAGAGTGTTATAGCACTATGATTCCACTTTCAACATCCTATGGAATCCTGGGGTTTGCAGTTTAGGGAGGGGCCAGCCAACCCTTCCCAAAACTGCAAACCCCAGGATTCCGTAGGATGTTGGAAGTGGAATCATAGCGTTATAACAGTCTAGTGCGGAAATGTCCTATGGCTGAATTCATTTGGGGGGTTCTTGTGGGGAGGGGTGGTTGGAGCTATCATGCGCCTTTGGCTGGATAATGCTGTACTCCTTCTGTCTGGGATGGTTGTCCTCTTCCATCAGGCACAGAGCACACATGGAGCAGAGAAGGAGGAAGGGGAGACCCCTCCCCGGCAGCCAGATTAGTGGGGTGACAGATGTTACAGTTCACCCACATACACAAAAATATGTGTATGCTTTGCATGCTAGGATGGAATACTAGACAGCAAAGCACATTCTAAGTTTCTTCTCTTCCTGTACATTTTTCTCTAATCTGAAGACAGTGCTGGCAGTGTCCGCGTCTACTGAGAAATGTAGCAGGTTGCACTTCAATCCCTGATGCCCCCCCCAAACAGAAAAAATATAGTGTCAACATAATCTTCAGTAATGAGAAAAGCACAAGGGGGAAAACATGGTGGGCCTTTTGGCATCTTCAAAAAAAACCCACCTAATCTGCTATCCTGGCCCTCAAACTGTACATGATGATGGTGGTGGATTCTGGTCCTTCAGAAGGTTGTGATATTTGACTGGGGTAGTCAGATCAGATATGCTGAATGAACAGACTTCTCAACTATGCCTAGGCTCATTCTCTGCTCCCCATTATCAGATCTCAGCAGGCTGCAGAGCTAGTCTTTGTCTCCCTATCCCTGGATTCCATCCATCTACCTAGACTGCAGCCTCTAGCAACACCAGAGGCAGCTCTTGGAGCCAAAAAGGATGTGCACCCCTGATATAAATCTTCTTTCAAAGAAATTATAGGGGAACAAATCAGTCACATAGAGACATGGGGTGGGGAGGCGATTCATCCCATGCGGCAATGTTTTTGGAGCATCCCAGCTTGTAGCCATGGCCCATGCGCCCTGGCCACACTCCCATGTGCCCTGGCCATGTCCCCATGAACTGCAGTCATGCCCCCGTCCACAGTGGCCATGCCCCTCATGCCGTAGCCCTGCCCCCCCACACACACGCCAAGCTCCGTCACTGGAACAAATAGAATCTTCTGGCATCTGTTGCAGTAGATACTTGATTCAGTGTGATGCTGGTTGATTAAGTTTTCATACTAATCTTACCTTGCATTGAAAACTGTGTATCTGCTCTCTTCTAGCACACTGCAGCTGGTGCTGAAGGTGGTGGCCAATCCCTTGTTTCTCCAGGGAGCTGCCTAGAAGACTTCAGATCAACACCATTCATTGAATGCAATGGCGCTCAGGGGACCTGCCACTATTTTGCAAACAAATACAGTTTTTGGCTTACTACCATTGACCGTCAATTTCAACCCTCACCATCAGCAGATACACTCAAGGCCGGACTCATCCGAACACACATAAGCAGATGCCAAGTTTGTATGAAGAATTTGTAAAATAGAACACTCCAGTGTTCAAATGGTGCTTATTTAACTTATTACCTCAGAGTCTGTACAGGAAGTTGATTTTCTGGAATGACCACCACTGCAAATGCTAACAACAAAATTGTAGTTTCTGCTATCATTCACATTATTCATTAGTTAGTTTTTGTACTGATGCAAATAGTAGACTTCTCTTGAAACAATAGACAAGAATTAAATACGTAAAACATCCGCTGCCTGTTAGGACTGATTTACATCACCAATTGCTGTAATGTAATTGTTGTGTATTTACCATTGGAAAAAAATAAGTCATAGTTCATAATCACTGAATAGTAATCACTAAAATGAAAATGCAAGCTACAAATGGAATGGGTTAGAAAGCTGAAAGGCAAGTATCATGTTAAAGCTTATGCAGTATATAAAAACTGGAGCTACAGTCAGGTGCTTGTTCAAAAGTGGCTGTATTTTCTAGTTGAATAATTTTGGCTAGAGTCCAACACAGAGCTAAGTGTATTGGAAGACCTACTGATTTAATTGGGACTTGAAACATATTCGCAATTACAACTTCATTTCAGCCCCATTCTCTCTTTCCTAAATGGTGCTGGCGTTGTTTTACTAAACAGCGTGTTGCCTAATAATTTCCATAGCTTACAGAACATTCATAAACTTCATCTGCCCTGCCCCAAAGACTTTTACTGAAAATGCCAGCACCCTAAAATGTTGGACTACTGAGTACCTTAAACTGCAGAAGCAATGCAAGTATTGCATTATGGCAACAGATAGGTTCTCCTTCAGTATTTCTGAGTTGAATTACAGACCAGCAGGGCTTTTTTAACTGAGAGGTGGGTGACTTGCAGCCCTCCAGATGCTGCTGGACTTAGATTCCAGTCAACCCGGCTATCATGGGCAATGGTCAGAAATGAGCAAAGGTGTAGTCCCACAGCACTTGGAGGACCTCAGGTTTTCAACCTTGGCTTTAGCCCATCTCAGATAAAAACAGTAGTAAAATTATGTCCCAAGTCAGAAGTCAACAGGGTGGAGCAGCATCAGAAGGTTTCGTGGATCATTGTTCTGCAGTTGGTGCAGGTGTAATTCAGCTGCTATCCAGAATGTACAGGCTGCAGAAAAAGTCCCACTGAGCTTAAGACTTCTAAATATACATATTTAGGATTGTGCTACTAGTCTTTCTCACCACTGCTCCGTATTGCTAGGAAGAATGATAAGAGGGGAGCTATTTTAGAATCATACTGCTGAGAGGAAAGAATGTTGTGGGTAACATGTTTTCCCTTCCCCTGCCCACAGCCAAGGAGGAATCAGACACACCCTTTCCTTTTGGTGGTGCAATTCTAAACTCCAATTCTATGCACACTTGCGTGGTGAGCTGTACCAAACACATCTGGCTTGGCTTTCACATAAACATGCATAAGACTGCAGAGTAATTTCAGGTTCCTTCCCTGTCCTTTCCCAGTGTTAAGAACAAAGAGAGAGAGATTTAGAATTACAGTCCATGAGAATCAAAACTCTCCCCCTATTTCCCCCTGCCTAGACCTCCATCTTTATTGTAATCAGGCAATGAACGCATCCATTTTTTGCCTAGAACCCTAACATGACACAATTGGGCTCGGAACAAGGAGTACTCAGATACATTTTGAGGTCTATTTCATTACTCTTGCGATCCACAAGTTTGATTTTGTATAATTAATAAAATACTGTGTTTTAAAGTTTCCTTGTTGGTTGGTGTTCTGCTAGATGTGTTGGCTTGAATCCTGTGGGTTGGCCCAAAATAGAGAAGACTCATTGAATCAATTGCTGAATGGTGAGTCAACACATTACTAAGTCCCACAGATTTAATGCTTGAAACTAATAACAGAATTCAGGCCTTTAGGACATAAATCTTGCAAATATTCTGAAGAATATTTGAAGAAATAAATCCCTTATTAAACTGAAATCTAAAAAGGGAAAGAGCATTTCACATGAACCTTCTGTATTTGACTGTGGCTGGAGGAAAGACACTATGCAATTGGGGGAGCAAAGTATGGCCCAAGGGCCATATGCCACCTCCAGAACCATATTTGTGGCCCCCAGCACCCCCCCAAAGAAAGTTTTCCTTTAAAAAAGTATTCTCATTTTTTGCTCCAAATGCTCGCTAGGGGGCATGGCTGATTTTTACCATCTTTTTTTGGGAGGGGGGCCCACTTTAGGCCCAGGAAAGGCCTTTTTTTTAAACCAAAAGTAAACTAGAAATGACTTCCAGCCACTTCCTGTTTTGAAAAAAAAAGTGGGAGGGCCAAAAACCTAACAACACAGTCCCTAGAGGGTGTTGAGAGGCATTTGGGACAATTGTTGTATGTGTATGTGTGTGTAGCAGGAGTTGTGGAGGAGGGGGCTCCCCAAGGTCTCCTGGAGGGCTGATGTGCCCCACCTAGCCTCTCACAGTTGCCCTATTGTTCTAGAAGAGAGATTTCTATAATCATTAAGGGGGGTGAGCATCCTAGTTGCACCAAGTCAAACCAGGTATGTTCCGTGTGTATTTCCACAATCTAGTAGTCAGGATCACATATCACTAATACCCTGAGAGAGATACTAGGCTTCTCTGCTCTTTGCCTGAATTGCATTAGTTGATCTGCCCAAGAGATATCAGAAGCCCTTGCTAGCAGCAGCACAGTATTTCTGTCTATGAGCTTTAAAAAATATAATTGTATATTTGGTTTGCTGGCAAGAGGCCAGGGGCAGGTACATGCTTGCCTCTTGAGAAGCAGCTGAAGACCGTGCTTGCAAAGACACCCGAACCCAAAGGGTGATCACAAATGGCTGCTTTTCATCCTGGAGAGAAGTGACTAGCGGGGTGCCACAGGGTTCTGTCCTAGGCCCAGTGCTGTTCAATATTTTTATCAATGACTTGGATGAAGGAATAGAGGGCATGCTCATCAAATTTGCAGATGACACCAAATTGGGAGGGGTTGCTAATACGCCAGAGGACAGGATCAAAATTCAAAATGACCTGGATAGATTGGAGAGCTGGGCCAGGGCGAACAAAATGAAATTCAACAGAGAGAAATGTAAGGTCCTACACTTAGGCAGAAATAATGGAATCCACATATATAGGATGGGGGACACGTGGCTGGATAGCAGTATGTGTGAAAGGGATCTAGGAGTCTTCATAGACCACAAGATGAACATGAGTCAGCAGTGTGATGCGGCAGCCAAGAAAGCCAATGCAATTCTTGGCTGCATCAATAGGAGTCTGGTGTCTAGATCGAGGGAGGTACTGGTACCACTCTACTCTGCTTTGGTTAGACCCCATCTTGAATACTGTGTCCAGTTCTGGGCACGCCAATTCAAGAAGGATTTTGACAAGCTGGAGCAAGTCCAGAGGAGGGCAACCAAAATGGTGAGAGGCCTGGAAGACATGCCCTATGAGGATAGACTTAGAGAGCTGGGTATGTTTAGTCTGCAGAAGAGGAGGTTAAGAGGGGACATGATAGCCATGTTTAAATATTTGAAGGGATGCCACGTAGAGGAAGGAGGGGACTTGTTTTCTGCTGCTCCAGAGACCAGGACAAGGAGCAATGGATTCAAGCTGCAGGAAAGGAGATTCCACCTGAACCTCAGGAAGAACTTCCTGACAGTCAGGGCTGTCGGGCAGTGGAATCTGCTGCCTCGGAGTGTAGTGGAGGCTCCTTCCTTGGAGGTTTTTAAGCAGAGGCTTGATGGCCATCTGTCGGGATTGATTTGAGGGTGTTCCTGCATGGCAGGGGGTTGGACTGGATGGCCTGTGTGGTCTCTTCCAACTCTGAATTTCTATGATTCTATGATTCTATGACACAAATCAACAGGTCTTTCATGATTGTGATAATTCCGTTCTTTAAAAATCTACTCCTTATACAGGTTAGATTTTCAGTGGCAGATCTATGTGGGACTGGGCTTTTGCATGCACTCCCCTATCCCTCAGAATCAGTTCTTCATCAATGCCCTTGGTCCTCCTATAATTTACTCCAGTTGTCAACCATAATTCAGGTCTTAATCCTGTTGTTATACTAATCCAAGTCTTAATTTGATCCCATCTTGGAACCCGTTTTTGCACAGATGCTCAGCCCTAAACAAATCTGTACAAAAACAGTGTTCTTCCACACACGTACAAAATGCATTTTCCTCACCAATACATGTGATTTAATTCTAAGAAGGCATGCTTTTCATCAAGAATAATTTTGTGACAGTAAGAGAGGATTGATAGTGGAATGGATTGCCATGGAAGGTGGTAGATTCTTTTCAATATATGTTTTTAACCAGTGGGTAGATATCCACCTCTCAGGGGTGCTTTGGCTGTGAATGTCCTGCCTCTCCAAGAGCTGGACAACCTGACCTTCTGGATCCATTCCAGAACTAGAATTCCAATATGCTTTAAACCAACCATCTCTCATTCTAGAAATCACTCTTTCCAAAATCTATCACTTTACTACATAAAAGCAGTTATGGCAATTAAACAAGTAACAAGAAGCCAAACAGCACAGATTAAAGCTCAACAATAGCTCTACAAATTTTCTTCCACATATGCCAATTCTTGGTCAGAGATATTTAAATAGGTTATTCACCTAACAACAAAGGTACAGTGGCCCCTCCACTTTTGCAAAGGTCCAGGGTGCAGAACCCCCACAAAAGTGGAAAAACCACAAATAACTCCCCCCACTGTGCTCCCCTTCCCATTCCTTTCTAGGAATCCCTCCTCCTGTTTTCTTGACTGTTGACATGGTGTATGAGGCTTCCTTCTCTGTGCCTGAGCAAAAGGCAAGGGAACGGGAGGGAGAGAACAAAGGCAAGGAACGCTTGCCCCCATTCCCTTGCCTTTTGCCTGTGCGTGTTCTCTGTGCCAGGACTAAAAGCAAGGGAACAGGGGGCACTAAACTGCAGGCAAAGAAGAAAAGCATATGTGTTCTGTTACCGCAGTTTCTAGCCTGGACTTGTGGGATATTAGATATCATTTTGATATCAATAATTTGGCCTACTATACCCCTCTGCTCTCCACGTGCTTGCGAGGCCCCCGGACAAGCGCGCCTACAGGAACGGCTGTTAATTGCTGTAATATTCCACACAAATACAGGCAGGCCAGAAATAGCCGTCCCACCGCTTCAGGAGACCTCAAGGCAAGTACCACATTATGTATGCATGCTACTTACAAAGGCAGCTTGACAAGCCGAATACTCAAATGTCAAGCACTCCATGTTTGCATACTGGCTACTCTATTGACAGTTCGGACTTAACTTAATCATGTAAAATTCAGACCTTTCAGAGGCTTTGTCTCCAGCCCAAAACTCATTGTTTTCTCCAAGTATGGACTAGCCTACGGCCACATTTTCCCCTATAAGAACCCCTGACTTTGAGCGCTCCCTTGGATCGCTCTTGGCTTCCATCCCGCCTTGCTGTCGCTTCGTTTGGCGAGCCTTCCCCTCAGCTCCACATGCTGAGAAACTCAATTTCCATGAACTTCTTCAGACTACCCGGGCTTCAGGACAGGTGTAGTATTTCCCATACCAAAACCTCCTCTCAAAATCCCTCTATCCAACTCCAACCTTTATTTTTATAGTTCTCTGTGTGAGTGTGTTGCATACACTTGTTTGGCTGTATTTTAATAAAAACAACAATTATTATTTTACTTCTGTTTGCTCCTTGACTCAGCCTGACCCTGTAGACATTGGGTAAAAGATCTCACTCTGTTGCCCTGCCTCTCACATTGCTAGCTTTTGCTCTTTTGACTAATTCCCACCTTTGTAATTTGGAGCGCATTTAGGTATCCCTCACGGGACCCCCAGAAATCAGGGTAACAGTTCCCCACCACCACCATTCCCCTGTCTTTTGCCTTGGCACATGTTTTCATACCCAAGCAAAAGACAAGGGATGGGAGGGGGGAGTGCTGCATGTGGAGAAAGAAGGCACACACATTCCTTCCTTCCCATTCCCTTCCCTTCTGCCTTGATGCACATACTCCATGCTGATGCCAAAGGCAAGGAAATGGCAGGGGAGAACACCAGAGGCAAAGAAGGAAGGTGTGTGCATACCTCCCCCGCTTCCCTTGCCTTTTGCCTGGGTGCACTTGCCTTCCTTCTCCCTGCCTGGCAAAACACAAGAGAACGGGAGGAGGAGAATTGGGGGAGGAAGCATGTGCGCATCTTGCAAATATTCAAATTTGCCAAGGTCAAACCCATGAATATGAAGGGAGGACTGTATTTCCAGTTGGAATAACAGTGGATGAGATATTGAGTGTCCTTATGATAATATTACCCTCAGTTTTCTCCTACTGAAATGGGAGGGAGAGGCATACTAGTTTGTAGCAGGAGTGATATTAGTCTGAGGTAAGTGACCTTTTGTTGTGCAGACACAGTGTTTGTACAAAACAGTGACTGTACATTTGGTTCTTTCCTGAGAAGTACTTCTAAACAATTAGAAACTGTTCTTTGCTATTAAGAAAATGGAAAAATAACTATATGTTATTACTAAACAGTGAAAGTGCACATGAAGAACAGTAGGCAGAGGAAAAACACACCTTTAATAAGGAGACAGTACAGTGAACTTGATTCAGAACACTTAAGTCAATGTGTATAGAAGATTTACTTAAAAATCAACTTCTTCTTCATTGTTCCAAGCTCCCTCTCTTAAAGTCTTTGCCTCCATCCAACTTCACAGATCTATTTTGCAAAAAATAGTATTTTTTTATTGATCTTGATATTCTTGCGCTGCAGCCTTCTCCTACTGTAATGATTATACTCTTCAAATTAGTGTTGACCAATTACACTCATTTTTTTTTTATCTGCAGCAGACAAACTGTGTGTTTTTTGTCGTCTTGTAACTATTTAAATCTACAGTTTGTGGCAAGCCTTCAGCTTTCTGCTGCAAAATTACTGGCACCACCATCTCAAATACAGTTTCAAAAAGGCAATCTACTTTATAGCCCGTTTTTGCACTAGTTTCAAAGCACATTTTTTCTGCTGCTGGGACATTCTTCTCATCCAACATTTTATATTTTATGATCTTCTTATAAAGTGCTATGGCATCATTTATATGGACTTGTTTTTTCACCTTGGTAGACATGACACTGTTGCTAGATTTCTCAGACTGGTTATTATCTTCTGTTTCATGGAGAACGGCACAAGCATCTGTGAGGTCAACTTTGTTCCCAACAATAGCAAAGATGCAGTCTGTGCTGGCAGTGTCTGTTAATGCGAGGAACCTGTCCTCAAGTTCTATCATGCTCTGCAAGTTGGTGACATCATAGGTGAGAATAACAGCTGCTGCTCCTCGGCAGTACATGGACCCAAGGCCATGAAACTGTTCACGACCTAGAAGAGAGAAATTGGAAAAGGTATGTAGCATACAGACGTCACATTAAAAAAAAAGGGACTGATGCAAAAGAAATGCCTTTAAGTACACTCTATCAGACAACTTACATTTAATTCTACATCATCTTGCAAGTGTCACAGGAGGAGGCTATGAAAATGACTTTCAACCATGAATCACATGTGTCAGTGCCTCTTAGGATATATGATACAGAGGACAGGCAATTTTTTTCCCTCAAAGTGCCAGAGGCTGGCACCATATTTCTGCCCATTGTCTACAACTGTTTCTTTCCTGGATCTTGCCAAGCACCAGCTCTAGTTCATGGGCCTCCACTTTGAGTAGCTCTGACATATATGACTAGGCAAAGAAATTCTTCATGCTTATTAATTGAAAAGCCTGATGCATTTCAGCCTCCTAAGGCCTCCAGGGGTAAGGAATATAAAAGCATAAAATAACACCACATAAATACATGACATCACATTACATAAAATCATTATTACAGCAAGCCTGTGGTATCCATGAGTTTACCACTTGCGAATTCAACTCACCATGGATCAAAATTAATTTAAAACATACAAATTTCAATTTTTAAAAAAAATAGTGTGGGATGTCTCATCTCTCCCCTGCCTTCCCTAGTGGCCTCTTTAGAGGACCATGGCGGAAACTTCTGCTGAGCTTAACTGAGGGTGACAAAGCCATTGGGCTGGGGCAGGGGAGAGAGCAAGAGGGAAGAAGACTGGCTGTCAGGGTGGGGAGGGAAAGCTGGGGCTCAGTGTGGCAGCAGCTGTCTTTGCAGGGTGCAGGAGGGGTGGTGGTGGAAGGATCAGGTGGCATGCAAGCTCTTTTCCTCCTTTTATATAAGAGACTTGATTATCCATATTTTTTGGTATACTCAGGAGGTCCTGGAATCCACTATATTCTATGTATATTGCCTGTAGCTTCAGAATCAAAATCTGAGCCAGGAGTTCCCAAGTCATTCCGGGGGCCTGAAGAAAGCCTGAACAGCACCAAAACACACGTCAAAACACACTGGACTTTCCAATTAACAGATAAATAATCTTTAGAGCACCTTGAGATACTTCTCTTGTTTCTCCTGCAGATTCCATTGTATGCACTCCAGTTTTTGCTGCTTTTTCCAATGACTTTTCCACCAACCTGGGAAGGAAGGCTACACCTTGGCTCTCCAAGTGAGCCAGGGGAAGCACATACCATCCTTTGCCACCTCAGGATCTCTAGTCTGAATCTGAGAGCCACACTGCTTCCCTCTTCCTTACCAAGCTTCATTTTCCTCTCCCGCAGTAGAAGAACTCACTGGAGGAGCAGAGGCCTTTGGTAAAGTGTACACTGGACTGAACTTGGTATATACAAAGAGAGATAAAGAGAGAGTCACTGGATTTTGGGAAACAATAAGCAGCAAAAGGAAAAGAAGCAGTTGCCTGGCAAATCTATAGCTAGAGCCTTTCTATCTAAACATTTTGAGTGTGGCTAGGCAAATTACAAACTTAACAAACTGCCCACATGATATCCCCTCTGAGGTTTTCCAAAGCTTTGTCCTTTTGAGTGGAACATACAACACTGGGCAATGGTAACACTTCTGCAACAGAAACTAGTTCTTCAATCCCCACCGTTCATATTTCATATTTGGTCCTTTCCCCCAATTCCACTGAGATTGCCTTTCCCATCCACTATGAAAGTGAGGCCAATCTGCAGTAAATACTCCTTTAGTTAGGAGGGGGTCCCTCAACAGAGTCCTAGGTTAGCTTTCTTAGCATTACAAGACCCATGTAACCCTGCTCCACAAGAAAGGGGGCCAGGGCCTACATAGGAGAGCATTTAGTGGTCGCACAACAGAGTTAACCTCCAGCCAGCTGGAGAAAAAAATATCACAAGCTGCTTTGCATTGTGGATCACTAGAACTCTGCCACCTTTGATGAATACTGTGAACAGAACATCAGATCACAGAACCTGCTTTGGGACCCGCCCAGTGAGGGGGACCCTTCTTCTGGACCAAGACTGCAGGAATCACTAAAAGTTGTATCTCAACTGAGCTGGACTGCCAATTTGCTCTGTTCTCTGAGCCAGTGAGGTGGGCATAACATGGCTGAGTAGAAAGAAAGGATGCTTCTTTGCCTTCCTTCTGCAGACATCAAGAAGAGGTACATTATGCTCAGCAAAGCAGGGAAGGACAACAGAGAAAGCAGCAACTGTTTCAGAGGACTCTGCACCATCAGAATCTCTAGAGGAAGAGGAATCCTAAATGGGAGCAAGGTTGCCATTGTTCAAGCCCTTCCACTCTCCCATAGCGAAGGAGAATCAGTCAGACACATATCTCCAGGGGCTGGTAACTGAAGAGGAGCAGAGCAGAGTTCCACTGGATTTAAGTAAATGTGAGACGAGATCCCCACACCACAGCAAACAGAAATCATTCCAGGGACAGTAACAGGCACAAAATACCTAAGAGAGTGTGAAATGCCCTATGCCAGTAAATCATTAAGCATGGGATCCTCCCATCCCAGCACGAACTCAAGGCAATCCAACAACATTAGCTAGCTACACAAACTCCCAGAAATGGAAAAGAGGCTGCAATCTGGACATAAGGCCACATTGGGCACAGGGTCAGAGAGGATACACTGGGAAGAGATAAAACCTAGTTAAATCAGTAGCCATCCTTTATATTCAGAAGGAAGCCAATCAGATAGGATGGAAACTAGATATTTTTCTACACTTATAGTAGTATAGTTTTTTTAAATCACAAACAGCAGGGGCATTGCCCACTGTCCTGCCTGCCACTCCCTCCACCCCATTCTTTCTGCCACCTCAAGAAACCCTTCCAGCAACATCACCTTCTTTATGCTGCAGCTCAGGCTCAGAATCAGAGAGTTGGAATAGACCCCAGGGGCTATCCAGCCCAACCCCCTGCCATGCAGAAACCCACATCAACGCACTCCCAACAGATGGCCATTGTCTCTGCTAAAACCTCCAAAGGAGACTCTACCACACTCCAAGGCAGCATATTCCACTGCCAAACAGCTCTGACCGTCAGGAAGTTCTTTCTCAGCTTTAGGTGACATCTCTCTTCCTGTAGTCTGAATCCATTGCTCCTTGACCTGGTCTCTGGAGCAGCAGAAAACAAGCCTACACTCTCCTCAACGTGACATCCCTTCAAATATTTAAACATTGCTATCATGTCTGGGTTCATCCTCCTCCGCACACTCCTCTATGCAGCTCTGGCTGCAGTACTCTCTCCGCTACTGTCTGACCTCCCTGCTTCCTCACCCAGGGTCTGCCTTTCCATGCTTACAATATCTATATAGCAGGGTCAAGCAACCTGCCACACACACCTTACCAGACCTCAAAGGGCGCAACATCCATCAGCTGACTTTTTTTAACTTACAAGAGCTCTTGCGTTCTCCATTCATTCCTGGTTTTGAAAAAGCCTCTGGTCTAAAACAGCTTGCCCCATTCTGCAAAAATGGTAAAATTGCCCCACCCTTCAAAGTGTCATTTTTTTTCTGTAAAAAATGCTTCTAAATTTTGGGTGTCAGGACAAAAATTGGCCGACCTGCACTACAGTTGCTCACTCCTGGCTTAGAACATATGAGTTTAGTATGATCATAACTTAAGAGATGTCTAAGTCTATAAGGCAGGGGTGCAGACTTGTGACCCCAGAGATGTTGTCTCATAATTCTTCACCATTATTTTTGATGGCTAGGGTTAATGGAAGTTGCAAAGGATGAATGGGAATTGCGATCCGTCAACATCTGACAGGACACAAGTTCATTGTTCCTAGCAGATGGAGTAAAAGAAGTTATACATAGGAGGACAAGGACACAGAAAAGGGGAACAAAAACTAAAGCAAAGTTGTATAAAGCCCTGTGGGAAACATCAGAATTTGTATGAACATGCAGACAACTACGAGATGTGTCAGTCCTGTGGTTCAAATGGGTTCACGTGGCTTTTCAGGCAGATTTTATATTATGTTGTTAACCAGTTGTTTGCAGTCTGCAATTAGTCTTTTTTCCCACGTTGCTTTCCTTAATATGCCTTTTTCTTCTAAATAAAGTAATGTTATTATTGTTCTATAGGGACTGTTGTTTAACAAGATAAAACATCTTGTTTATCAGTTTAGCCTTTCAATTATTTTTTGCTGGTTTGGTAACAACTGTCTCACAACCTCCTCTGTACATCTGAATTTGGATTACTAAATTCCTCTGCTGGTCTCTGTTGATGGCACACAGAAACCAGAATAAATTTTGTAGCTTGATTCTAACCCAGAGTGTTGACACTAAAGATGGGCAAATGTGTTTACAAGCTAATGTTCTTTCATATATATATATATATATATATATGTATGAGTCAATGTGATCTAATAATTAGTGATGGACTAGGATTGAGGAGACCTGGGTTGAAATCAACATGAAATTCACTAAGTCTCACTCACCGCCTCAGCTGAACTTATATCAGAGGATTATAAAGAAGACAGAATGGGAGAGGTTAGGACCATATATGCTGCACAGATAAAAGTGAAGTTCCTCAGCGAGGGTTTCTCCAGTGCATTCAGGCTGAACTATTTTAGCAAAACAAAGCAGAGTCTCCTCAGAATCACATGACTAACCACAGCCGCATTCCACTTCCTGGTTTCTTTGGCCCAGGAAAACTATGTGACACAGTGCATTTTTCAACATATTCACTCTGCTGGAGATCAGGGATTTAAAACAAACAAACACAGTGCTGTCTCCTACACAAGCCCAGGCCCCTCCATAATCCCATTTTGTCCCCATTCTGAATGTTTAAAGCATGGTATCAAGTTTACTAACAGGTACATGGGGTACAGTGCAATTGTTCAAATTCACTATTTTAAAAGTGTTAAGTGGGCGAGCTGGAGGATCCTCCATCAAGCCTTTTGAGGGTCAAAATATGTCACAGGCTATGAACACACCCCTGATGTCATTTGCCCACAGACAACTGGCTTTGCCGTGAGCTGGTTGACCCCCAATGAGGTGCTGGTTCTGGTGCTGATCTTCTGCAAGATACCTTCCCCTTTCAGTGAGGCAATAAGCTGGACACAGCTCATTCCTTCTGTCATCTCCAGTCACCAGCTGGAAATAACAGCAGTTATTCCCTCTCCTTAGGCTTCCCAAATGAGAGGACCAGTAGCACAAGTCGAGGGCTCTTGCCATTATCTCTGATCAGTGACAGTAAATGGAGAAAGCAGCAGAGAATTTACATCTATGAGAAGCAATGCTAGAAATTAACTAAGTAAAACAAGTTTCTATGCTATTTGATTTTCTGTCTGTTACCTTCATTAACCTGAATCACATCTTCTCCAATGTCACATCTGCATATTTGGAAAGATATAACAAACTGGCAGAAGATCTGATTTACTGCACGTTGTTTGAATGTAACTCAGGTTTGACTCATGTAACTACTGTATTTATACAACTTCTACTGTGTTGTATTTACCAAACTGTATAAAACTGTTTAAACTGTGTTATATAACTTCATTAAAATTACAAAACTGTATCAAAATAGGCGGTACATTAGAAAGGAATGTGATACATGAAGTCATTGCAATTATTTATTTTCCTTCTCTCTTGAATGACCCCAAAGCTGTTGGTTTATATTACCATAAAAAAAAAACCCATTTTAAAAAAAAGAGCTGTGTTCCTGTCTCCCACGCCTCTCTTCCTCCCACAGTGAAGACCAGCAATGCATGGAGGATCTTCTTGCACGGGCCACAGCCTGGGAAAAGGGCCAACATATGGCCCTTGGAGGGCTATGTCACTTGGAGGGCTGGATGGGTAATCTCCATGAGCAGATGAGCCCAGGGCCAGAGGTTGTGTTTGTCTGTTTTTAAAAGGACAATAAAAACCCAAGCCTACTAAATTAAAACAAAGAAACTTGTACCTATAACAGGGATGGCCCAGCGTGGCCTGTACAAATGTGGCTGGCCCATGCAGGTTCTCTCCCGGCCCTCCTGTAATAGTGGAAAAGCCATCCCCACTCTTATCTCCGATCAGTGCTTGCAGAACGTAAGAGTGGAGACTCCCACTGAAAGAGACAGATTAGGATTCTTGCCACCACCCCACCTCACCTCAGTGGCTGGATTATATTGGGGGAATGGCTTTGTGGGAAGGAGCCCCACCTTGGGTGCTGTGTGGTCCCCAAGGGCTGATCAAGAAGGCAGTCCGGTCCTTGAGGCCAGAACAGTTTCTCACCTCTAATTTACAGGCAAACAGTTAAAAAAATTGGACACTGATTTAAAATATTGCATGGAAGACAAGTATGTCTAAAGATGCCTCAGTCTACTCATCTCTTAAAAGGAGCTCTTAAGAAGTAAGCACCTATCACTTTGATCCAAATGCTCTAAAAGATGCTAACGTGAATGAAATCGCAGAACTTAGTTATGCTGCTAAGACTCACAAAAACAAACTATTTAAGGCAGTTCATACAAATACAGAGGAACAATATAGCCCAAAGTATTCCTAATGATATTAACTGACATGATAAGTGCATATTTAAAATGTTTAAGTGATTGTTATTACAGAAAACTTTTAACAATTTTTTTAAAAAATGCCTGCCACACACATTGTGAAAGTTTGCATGGCGCAGAGAAGGAGTGGGGAAGACTTGGGGGCACATTTGCCCTCCAGGAGACTTTGGAGAGCACCTGCTCCTCCAAAAAGAGTATTATTATTTGCCCCCAAACACTCTCTACGAAACATGAGAGGTTGTTTTCGGTCTTCCTGGGCCCATAGAGGGCATTTCAGCACACTTTGAAGCAAAAAACATTTTTTTCTCAATATTTCATTTTGACATCTGGGAGTCCATGGAGCTCCAAACATGTGCAATTGCCTTCCATGCCCACAAGAGATCATTTTTGGACACTGTGGAGCAAAAGAATTTTGACCCCAGGGAATTTGCGGGCCTCACTTTGACTACCCCTAGTGTAGAGGTCTGAGTGTTGGACTACGGCACCAGGAGACCAGGGTCTGAATCCCACTCAGCCCTGGAAATCAGGTGGATGATCCTGAGCAAATCATACTCTCCCAGTTTTGGAGAGAAGGCAATGGCAAACCTCCTTTGAATAAATCTTGACAAAAATCCCTGTGATAGGATCACCTTAAATCAGAATTGAATTAACGGCACATAACAACAACAAATGCATGTAACCTATACCACAAGCAAAATGTGGTATACCCACCTGCAGTGAACATAAGGGACAAAGTCCTGTTACTTCAGTAAATGCCTATGATCACAGAGAACATTTAATAAGACAGAAAGATGCCTGCCATGTGTATCACAAGACTCACTAAAAAGTGGAGGAAGAATGAAGAGAAAACACAGTATGCCTCCTCCATGTGAAGTTCATCTATATCACAACTTGGTATATGTTTATTCATACGCCAGTCTCATCATATTTAATTGGACTGAATCTTCAGTCTGTCTACAAAGGCGGCAGGCCCGACAGTGAAAATGCGTGTGAGGTTGGCTACCTCCTTACTCCACAGAGGAAATTCAAATGCTCTGATCACAATTATGGTGTGTCTTTTGAGCAATCCACTCTTCTTCCTATATTACAACACAGTACATGAAAGGGGGGGGCGGGTGTCAGGAAAGGCAACGACAGCAAACTTTGCCACGTATGCCAAGAGCCCAATGGAAACCCTTGTCTGGGGCTCCAGCCAACCTGGAATGATGCCCCTGCAGCCATGGATTGGGTTCAAGAGCTGGGCTTAGAGCAAATCTGGGGCACTTACGCTGTTCAAGAACCTACCAGAGGGCCATCACTGCTAGCTTGCATAGCAAAAAGTCTGAGGTGTAAGAGCCATTGTCAACATCTGGAAGCTGTAAGAGTCCTTGGTTAGAGAGGAAAAGAACACTCTTTCTGTTTCCCTTACCCCATATCTGGTCTGAGGTAAAAATGCACAGGCAACAGGTGGTCTGAGAGACTGTGGCCTGAGGAGACAATCAATAGGTGAGATCAGGGTTGCCAACGGTGGCCCTTCACAGGTTCTTTGGCTGTGGCGCCCATGTTCCCTCATCACTTGACTGTATGCTGGCTCGGGCTTCTTGAGTTTGCAGCCCAGCGACATCCAGAGGGCCACATTCAGCCACCCCAGACAAAGAGCCCGGTCTGCAGCAAGGCAGCTTTTAATGTCGGGGGAGGGGAAGGGGGAGGAGGGGGTTCCCCCCATTTAGATTCTCTTGAAACACCTCTGTCCAGTATAGCTATTTATTGTTGTGTGCCTTCAAGTTATTGCTGACTGACGGTGGTCCCAAGGCAAACCTATCACGGGGTTTCCTTGGCAAGATTTGTTCAGAAGGGATCTGTTCCCACCTTCTTCTGAGGCTGGGGAAATGTCACTTGCCCCGGCCACCCGGCAGGTTTCCACGGCCGAGCAGGGATTCGAACCCAGGTCTCCCAGCACGCAGGCCACCACACCAGGCCGGCTCTCACAGGTGAGCATGTCGGCACAGCACTTCCCAGCACGCTTGTCCCAAAGGGGAGGGAGAGGGACGCGGAACCCCTGCTTCGGACAGAGAAAACTCCCTCCTCCTCTCTTTCCTCCTCGCGGCCCGCGGTCTCCTCTCCGCCCCCGCCCCCTCCAAGGCCCACCTCCTGGAAGTTTCCAGGGCTTCTCCGGCCGCGAAGAGCGCTCCGGGGGGAGGGGGGCTCCCTCTGCCCAGCCAGGCCGTTCGCCCCGTGCCGCGTCACCTGAGTCTTTCTAGGGACAAGGCGCCCTGCCACAGACCCGACTGCGCTCCTCCCCCCGCCCATTGCGCCCTGTCACAGAAGAGGGGCCCCACGAGCCCGCCAGCCCTCCCTCCCTCCCTCCCGCCCGCCCTGGCGCCGCTCCTCGGGGTCTCTGCTGCCCCTCCGGACTGGTCAGAGGCGCCTCCTCCGCCCTGAACCGGAGCCCCTTCTGGCCCTGGAAACGCGCCTGCGAACGAACCCCTTCGACCCCACTTCGGAGGGCCCGCCAGTCCTCTGAGTCGGAGCCCCGGGAGGGAGGGAGGGAGGGAGGCGGGGCAGAAGTCCCGGAAGAAGGGGCAGCCCCCCCCCCGCCGGCCCCGGCCCTCGCCCGAGAAGGAGCCGCGGCGGGCGGGCGAGCCCCGAAGTTCTCGGCGCCCCCCGGCGCGAGGGTTCCCCCGCCCTCGCAGCAGAGCGTTCCGGGGAGCCTGCGCTGCCGGCCCTCCGAGGGGGCGCCCGTCCGGCGGGAGAGCGCGGGACGCCCCTCACCTGCGGTGTCCCAGAGGGAGATGTTGTGGGGCCCCCACTGCTTGAGGTAGAAGGCGCCGCCGACGGTGCTGACGGTGTCCTGGAAGCGGCGCTCCATGTAGCGGTGCAGCAGCGACGTCTTGCCCACGTTCATGTCGCCCAGCAGGACCACCTTGCCGTCGGGCTTCATGCCGCCCCTCGCCCGCTCCTCCAGGACCGTCGGAGGGCGGCCGAGAGAAGGCGGGGCGGGGCCGGGGCGGAAAGGGGAGGGCCCCGGAGCCCGGGAGGCCGCGGAGGCGGGGGGGCGAGCGTAGCCTTCCCGGGGCGTTTTGGGGGCGCCCCCGCGGCCCTTCGACCTCGGGCTGTGGCTGCTGAGAGACACAATGGCCCGACGGTATGAGGGGCAAAGCTCTTCCTCCCCCTTGTGCAGGGAAGGAAAGGGCGGGCGTAGCGAGGTCTGAGCTTTAGCAGCCATAGGCCCCTTCCCCATTATCACCCCCAACTAGGGGCGGCCGGCTGAATCCATGAAACCTATGTGTTGATTGACAACTGCACCGCCGATTCCATGGGTCTCCTCTAGTCGGGAGTCACAGACAGGATTCCAGCACCTCAGCCCGCGTGGGACAGTCACCCCTGAGCCTCCCCAGTGTGCCTTCTGCGAAATGGGCATTTTGTTCCCGTGGATTAGAGAGAGAGAGAGAGAGGCTGGGAATCAGAAGTTACCGCTTTCTTATGTGGTTGACCCTCCACAGATGTGGGTTTAACATTTGCAGAGTTGTTTATTTGTGTCTTATTTGCTGCCACCACAGCTGCCCTTCTGTGCCATTTTTAGTAGGGATTTACAAGGCCATTTCCGCACTAGCCTGTTATAGCGCGATGATTCCACTTTCCACATCCTCTGGAATCCTGGGGTTTGCAGTTTCGGGAGGGGCCAGCTGGCCCCTCCCGAAACTGCAAACCCCAGGATTCCAGAGGATGTGGAAAGTGGAATCATCGCGCTATAACAGGCTAGTGCGGAAATGGCCCAAGTCTCGCCTCACATTCGCAGCCTCCATGTGTGCCTCGTGGGACTGAGAGAGACTGCAAATGTGAGGTGAGACATGCAAGTTCCTATTCAAAGGAATGGGAGGCGGAGAAGGCACGTGCATGCCTCACAAATAATCAGATTTGCAGGGGTCAAACCTGTGAACGTGGAGAGAGGGCTGTACACAAACAAAATGGCCGTGTGTGTTCTAAACGGAGAATGTGTAACCCTCCCGATGTTGCTGGACTGGAACTTTCATCAGCCCTAGCCAGCATAACAAGTTGTGAGGAATCATGAGAGCTGTGATTCATCAAACCATTACCCATGCCCGATCTAGAAACTGACATTAGTGTGACTGCTCTTACATTCCCTACCAAGAAAGTTTAACAATAGATTCATTTATGTGAATGCGGCAATACTGTAAATTCCCAGCAGTGTTGGCTTTCTGCCATGACAAAAGAGTGGGAATCATGCAGTACTCCATATGTTGTTGGACTGCAGTTCCCAGTATTCTTCACCCTTGGCTGGGCTTACTAGGATGACTGGGAGTTGCAGTCCAACAATATTTGGAAGGCTACATGACTCCCACACCTCAACTTCTCCCTCTCTGGTCTGCATTCTCTCAGGAGACATTTGTCTGGAGCCAGAGCGGCTGAGAGGAAAAAAGACCCCGGGACAAAAAAGCAGACAGAAAAATTAACAAAAAAATAGTTGCTCTCCCCTCTCCCAAACCATTTTTTGGTCAGAATTTTTTTTTAAAGTTGGATTATGGAGTTTTGTCTTTTGGAATGAATAAACTGTTGAAGACAAGGTACCCATATATTTACTCCCCCATTTTTTCTAAAAGCTATACAACTATACAATTGTATGTGTCTCACATCATTGCAATTCCTGGTCCCAGTTTCTTTTATTCAGTTCTTTTTATGAGAATGAGTACTTTATGTCTGTTTAAGCAACACAAGCGACACATTTTTGTTTGTTTGTTTGTTTGTTTGTTTAACTAATGCTGATTTTTGTTCTTTCTGCTTCTATGTTTGTATGGTTTGTTTTTGTCTGTTCCTAATAAACTGGCAAAACCAAAGAGTTTTTTATGGTTCAGGTGTGCCTTACAATTCAGAGCCTTCAAGGACCAAGGGTTCCAAAACCATCTTCTGGGTTCACCCCTCAAGGAATGGAGCCATTGCAAAAGAGTGCCTCCCTGTCCATTTTACAGTAGGACACAATAATCTGTGATTGCTAGAATATGCAGATCCCAGAGTGGTGGCCCAAAAGGATACTATGGCCAATGGTACTGAAAGCCACTGAGAGATCCAAGAGGATCAACAAGAACACACTCCCCTTCTCCATTTCTTGGAATGCATCATCCACCAAGGTGACCAAAACTATGACTGTGCCAGTGCCAGGCCTGAAAACACACTGAAATGGATCTAGATAATCTGTCTCTTGCAGGAACCTCTAGAGTTGCAAAATTTTACCAGTTTCTTGTTTCCTGGTATTTCTGGATGCAAGGCAACATATATTTAGCCTGTGAGTATGTCTCACTAATGCATTGGATTGCGTCACTGAGCATGGATAGGCACTTGTATCTTGTTGACAGTTGTCTCATGCAGCCCCCTTTGAGATCAACGGCTTCTCTTACATTTCCTTCCTAACCAGTTCAAGGACTCCAGGGGAGGTTACAACATTCCCTTATCTTATTTTGTCTGTTCAATAGACTTTAGAAATAGGCAGTCTTACTAGAACTGATCAGTCTAATCGGCTTCATGCTAAGCAAAGTCTTGCGTTCCTACATTCTGGCCAGGAGACCTCTTCCATTACCAAGTTGCACTAAAGTGAATAACAGAGCAATCTTCTTCCCTTGCTTCTTATAACCCTTTCTTTGGTTTTTCAGTAAACATAGTATAGCTCCCTAAAATTCTAACACCATTCTAATACTAACAACATTGGCGTGTATAAATAGAAATAAATAAGATAATAGGGAAATAATGCAGAGCCCAATGTAAAAGTAGTTTGTGACAACTTTGCACTGCAGCGTACTATCTTCCTGTTGTAGGAGGGGGGAAGGGAGTTGGTCATGATTTGACACCCCAGTTACTATCATTATTATCTTTGCTGTGCACATTGAGATGAAGATTACAATCACCCTGTATTATACTTTGCATGACTGAGATTAAGACTGTAACAAGTGTTTGAATCCTCTTATAATAAAGGGTCAAAGAACAACCCAACCTTTTTCTCGTAAACAAACACAAGTTCCAATCATAGTAAGCACATGTTATCAAACGCAGAGCTGGGGGAGGCAACCTCTTGCTCACAAAGGACCTGGGGGATACTTTGCTCTCTTGCCAAACCCACTGCCTGAGAATGCTGTCCCCATCCCCCCCCATCACTTCTCAACCAGGAGCAGAGTCATGAGGGACAAGAATCTCCCTGTTATATGTGATCCCTTGCACCAGTCACCCTGCCCATTAGGAAGATGCCAGACTAAGAAGCACCAAATTGCTCCCTACCCACCCCTCATGAGTCACTTCAGTATCTAGCTGCTTATTGCAGCAATGAGCTGCTATGAAATTAATTCTCCCTGTAATTGCATTGCTATAATCCACTACTTTTCAGTTGTTACTCATTACTTGGTACATGCTGACTCAGTCTGAACAATGGGAGGAAGGTCACTTGGGAGGCTATAGCCATTTCCGCATGAGACTGTTATAGCGCCATGATTCCACTTTCAACATCCTATGGAATCCTGGAGTTTGCTCCCTCTGAGAGGCTGGCCGAAACTGCAAACCCTAGGATTCCATAGGATGTTGAAAGTGGAATCATAGCGCTATAACAGTCTCGTGCAGAAATGGCCTAAGTCTTGCTGCATAGTAACAGTAGTTTGTTAGTAAAAAGTTGCTCAGTGACTGATTTTTCTGGACTCCAGTAAGGGAAAGAAATGCTGAGTGATTCAATCAACCAGTAAAGCAAATATTTAAGCATTCCAAACTCTGGGAATCCCTGGTGCTATCTTCTGTCTAGGATCAGAGATAACTACAATGAGCTTTATCCACTCGACACCCTTCCCAACAGGGCAAAACTCTTCTTGGCAAACCTAATCACTTCCTGCAATACTCTGAGTGCTTCTGAGAAAATACAGAACATTTCCCTGCACCATTGAATAACAGCATCTTCTGCTTCCTTAGTTAAATGCAGGAAGCATGATCTACAAAGGGCAATGCTGTGTATTAATTTTACCTTGCTATCTGTTTCTTTAAAACCACTTAAACTTGCACCATTAGGCCAGTGAAATAAAGCAAAGCAGCCATGTGTTGTCCTCAATGTTCAATAGGACTAAATCCCAGGAAAAGTATTTATAGGATTGCAGTAGCATAGCAATAGTGCAATTGGGTGCAGATTTATGAACAAGTAAATCTTATTCCACTCACATACCAGACAGAGACTGCAATCCCCCCCCAGATCTCAAGCTATTTTTTTCTTAAAAGTCCAGAAATGTGTGTGTTACCTATTGTGACAGTCCCTTACTTCTCCCAAATTGATATGGTGATTCCTAATCTGATAAGGCATCCTGTCTTTACCACATAGCTCTGCCTCCTCTCTTTTATACCTTTGTATAAAAGGGTGAGGATTTTTAATGTTTATTTATATAACTTTTTCTCTCAGTCACCAACCCCTCCACACACTACTGGACTAGGTTTCTCTTCTGAGGGGCTGTCCTGGTTGCTTAGCAACCTGCTTCCAGGCTGCACTGGCACATTGATAGCCACACACCCCAGAACTTCATCACATCTAGGAATCCACCCAATCTCATACCTCTTCCGAATGTATGCCAAAATTACATCCTAGTTGCAAGTATTTGGAACTGCAAACTCCAGGGTTCAGGTAGCTACACAAAAATATGTGGGTCCTCCATTAGCACTTTTTTTAAAAAGATTATCAAATTCCCTCCAAAGTTATTCTGGGCATCTGGTCTAGTTCAAGGCCACTTCTCTGGGGTTCCAACATGTCACTCTCATAGTTCGATAGATGGCTAGTTCCCCTACCTAGGATAGCCACATAAAAAATGTGATGGGGCAGCATCTGCTAAAATTCCTGCTTCTACATGTGGTATGGGAGACCTGTCCTATTTGGCCACCATGTCCCTTTTCCATGTAAGTTTGTCAGTTTTTGTATGCCCCCCCACCATTTTGGTGGGTAGCATTCATCATCACTAGCAATGATGGCTGGGGTACTGGCGTACTGGGCTGGGTAGTTACAGTGCCCACCCCTGCTGCAGAAGATAGCAGAAAGGACCTCCAAAGTCATCCACTAATCTACATGAGCTCAGCTGAGGCTAGAGTGTGATATAGAGAGCTTTTTATTATGGCACTGAATTTTATTTTGGCCAGGAGTTTGTGCGAGTTGTATTGGAAAGTATTGGTGCTGGAATAAGAGTTAGTTGAGAAGTACCTGTCATAGTAAAAATAGGACTTAAATGTTTACTATATTGGTGAAGAACAAGAGACTGTTGCTCGTAAGAAGGCCCTTCTTTTAGTCTCACCAGGGTCAGAGGCACACTTGGTGAGGACATTGTTATCTCACTGGTAAACCCTGCCCCGGGGTCTACAGTTTTGATATTAAAATATGATGTCACCCGGATGGGCACGTAAGCAGCGGCCTTCCGGGCAGCTCTTTTCGGTCTGGAGGAGGTTCTGCTCGGATCAGCGTTCCACATGGGGTGGTCTCTCCGGTGGGGGCCTCAGTGCATGGCCTCCCTTCCATCTAGGCTGCTGAATGTCTCTTGGAGTTTGGGAGAAGGAGGACTCTGTTCTGTTCTGGGGGGTTCCTCAGCATTCAGGGGCTAATCAAAGAGCAACCTCAGAAGTCAATGGCCCTTGTCTTCCAACTCTTATGATTCTAAGTATTTCAATCTCACCTCCCCAGTGAAGTATTTCAGTCTCCCCTCCTCCCTGCGATATTATTATATTAATTAATCTATTAGGATACCCTCAAAGCATTTAGATAATACCTTCTGGTCCTTCCACTCCACTCCCTATCCCCCTCATCCCTGCCTCAGGCCCCTCTCATACTTCCCCTCACAAATGCCCCCCTGTAAGGCTAGGAGCCTTTTCCTCCTCCCACTCCCTTGTGCCCCTCCTACTTGTAGGAGCCCCTTTCCTTCTCCCCTCCCCCCAAAAACTAAAAACCGTCCCTCTTCCCCACCTTCCCAGGAATATCTCTTTCCCCGTCCCAATTTCCCACTTCTCTTCCCCCATCTCCACCTTCTTCTATCAAGTAGTGGCTACTCTGGCCTCCTTGCATCCCTTAATAGTCCCCAGCCTTCCCCATGGTCCATGAAGACTCCCCCCACGGCCAGGGCCAGCCCCCCTGCCAGCAAGGATGTTCTCCCATTTGAATCCCTCCCAGATATCTTGGCCCCATGGAGACCTCCTCCCAAGGGCAGAGAGAGGGGAAGTGGGGCTTCTGCCCTTCACCCCCCCATCCAGCCACCCTAAATCCTGCCTTCCCTCCCCACCAGCACATTTTGGGGGGGCTCCCCCAAGTACCTCCTCTCCTCTGCCAAGAAAGGGGAGAAGGGCAAGGAGCAGGGGGAGGAGGAGGAGGGGAAAGGGAGAAAGGGAGGGAGATGGGGAAGAAGGAGCTGGAATTAGGGGATTGGGAGGTAGGAGGTGTTGAAATGGGAGTGAGGTGTTGCCTGAATGCAAAGCACTGCCCCCACCCCAAAAAAGAGACTGCCTTGCTTTGAGGATGTTCCTGCTCTCCTTTCATCCCTCCCTCCCCCCTCACAGAACCCCCTCCCGAGGAAGTCTGGGGCAGGGGGTAGACTCTTCCTTTGCATATTTGCAGGACAGAGGAAAGGGGGTTGAGACTGACTTCCCCCCATTTTGCCTTCCAGGAACATGGCAGCTCCCCCCTTTCCTTTGGCACACAGATCCAAGGCTGGGCTGCAGTTTAGGGGAGGAGAGAGCTCAGGTTTAACACACTTTATATGAGGTTGGAGGTCATAGAATCATAGAAACGTAAGAGTTGGAAGAGACCGCAATGGCCACGGAGTCCAATCCCCTTCTGCCATGGGGGACCAAACACTCAAAGCTCTGTAGTTTGAAGCCATTGCTCTGTGTCCTAGTCTCTGGAGCAGCGGGAAACAAGCCTGCCTCATCTTCAACACGACGTTCTTCCAAATACCTAGATGAGGCTATCATGCCACCCCTTAACCTTCTCTTCTCCAGGCCAAACATCCCAGCTCCCTCATGGTTCTAAGCCTTTGAGCATTTTTGTTACCCTCCTCTGGACATTTTCCAGTTTGTCAATATCCTTCCTGGACTGTGGTGCAAAGAACTGGACACAGTATTCCAGGTGAGGATCTACTCAAAGCAGAATAGAGTGGCACCGTCACCCCCCTTGACCTAGACACTATACTCCTTCCTGTGAATGCAGCCCAGAAGTGCATTGGCTTTTTTAGCTGCCGCATCACACTACTGATTCATGTTCAGCTTGTGGTCTGCTAAGAGTTCTAGATCCTTTGCACATGTACTGTGGTCAACCCCGAGGTCACCGAACTTGTATCTGTGCATTTTGTTTCCTCTGCCCAGTGTTGAATCTTACACTTCTCCTTGTTGAAATTCATTGTGTTAGTTTTGGCTCAGCTCTCCAATCTGTTAAGGTCATTTTGAATTCTGATCCTGTCCATTCAGTGGAGTGGCCAGTCCTTTAAGTGGGATTTCTATTAGGAAGAGAGGAAGGGAGGAATTAAGGGTGGGAGGGATGGAGGGTGGGAGGATGGGTGGGTCCAGGATACTCCGAAGGGAAGGAAGAGCCAGCAGAGGATGCAAGGAGCCCAAAAGGGAAAGCAAGGATGGGGCCACCATGCGAGAGAGAGGAGAGAGGGAACCCTGAGCTCCTTTTTTGGGTGATGAACCCACAGAGTAAACAGCCCCTTGCTTGGGAAATTCTGGGGCACCCATGGCATCCCGATTCCACCTTCCTATTTCTTTCTTTCTTTCTTTCTTTCTTTCTTTCTTTCTTTCTTTCTTTCTTTCTTTCTTTCTTTCTTTCTTTCTTTCTTTCTTTCTTTCTTTCTTTCTTTCTTTCCACAAAAAAAGAATTTAAGCAAGTAGCCAGGAGATGTAGGGAGGAGATCAGAAAGGCTAAAGCACAGAAGAAACTTAGGCTGGCCAGAGACATTAAAAACAATAAAAAGGGCTTTTTTAAATATGTCCGCAGCAAAAGGAAAAAGAAGGAGACGATAGGGTCACTGCGCAGAGAAGATGGCGAATTACTCACAGGGGGAAGAGAAAAGGCAGAGCTACTTAA
>CAOLHI010004845.1:0-96163 GCA_948474755.1 Ctenosaura bakeri | reverse complement strand
ATGATGCTAGGTTAGTGGGAGAGAAAGAGAATGCAACCACAAAGATTGGAGTTTGGCACGTGTGCTTTCCTATCAGAACAAAAGTCGCTTCTCTCATAAGTGAGGAAGCCCTCAAGAACTTTTTCTTTTTTTGTGTGTGTGGCTTCTGTTGAAAATTTTTAGATGATTAAATTTGTGCCCTATGAGAGTTACCATTTCAGACTACAGGTGGCCACTCATGGGACTGAAAAATCTATACCTAAATAAAGAGATATCTTCTTGCATAGGAACAAAAAGCCTATAATGTCAGGGAGAAGGCTCAGCAGCCATTTTATAGCAATTTAGACAAAATTTTATGTGCTGAAATTGCCACTTAGGCTGCACCTCAGAGACAGAGTATGCCCTCCTCCTCTTTTTTTTGTTTGTCATGCAGAAGATTCAAGCTTGAGTCTCAGAGATCTTCAGTTGTCTTTCACAATCTTTCAGGTTGTGAAAGATACCTTACTAAAGCCCTAGACATTCTACATCCATGTAGAATGTGGAAGGACAACGTTTTCAGGAGTAGGCAACAGAATTGGGACCTCTCAATCTACAAGGGGCTGCAACCTGCTGTCATATCACTGGGTTTTGGTTGTGCAATGGCAAAGGCAAACTAACTGCTATTTTCCTTGAAGCTGCTGCTGTGCTGCTGAACATTGGTAATATAACAAGAACAACAATCAAAAAGTTTAAGAAATTATATGATAGGTGGCCTCCATGTGTAGCCCATCTGCATGTTTGACAGCTACCTCTCAGTAGTGTATAGCTCAGGTACAGACTCAATTCCTCCTTTTGGACTAGGTCACACCATCCAGTCCTTTGCACATTTGCTGATAAGTACATTCCACCATGAAGCCAGTGAGGTGTAGTGGTTTGAGCACTGGGCTATAACCCTGGAGGCCAGCGTTTGATTCCCCACTTGGTCATGGAATCCACGGGGCATATTACACACTCTCAGTCTCAGAAAACTCCATGATAGGTTCACCTTCGGGTTGCCACAAGTTGGAAATGACTTGAAGGCACACAACAAAACATTACACCGTATTTGGTGGCATTTACTCCAAGGTAAAATTATGTAGGACAACATGATTTAGAGGCAGCTGACACGTAGTATTTTTCAGTTGCTGGCATAGCATGTGAACTGCTAATTCTCTCCTGGCTTCTGAATGCCTTGTTTCATTTGTCAAAGGAATCATCTGAAATCCCCTTTCTCTCATTTAGCAAGAAGAAGCCAGGTGTTTGGCTCAGATGCCAAGGTACAGGAAAGAAGCTTGAGAAGGTAAGAGCTTCAAGAGATGTAACACAAATTAATAGAAGTGAGGAACTTATTCTTGACTAAGTCCGCTTGAAGTGGATTTAAAAAAAATAGTAATTTTTTTTAGGAATCTAATGGCTTGGGAACTGATTGTACAATTTCAGTCACAATGAAGCTGCCAAACATTGATTTATGGAGCTGGTTCCTCCCAGACCTAGGTGCAAGCAGGTGATCTTTTGATTCTGGATTTAATTGTGTTAGATGGCAACTTCTGAGCTTGCAACTACTAGATTTTTGTAATTAATTCTCTTTTTCAGTACCAAAGATATAACTAAGTCATATTGCAATTGTAACTTAGCAAAGGAAATATCAACTCCTTTTTTGCTGTAATTGTCTTGTTTAGTTCCTTTACTTCATGGCAGATTACTATATCAGGTGCAGGAACTAATTTCACCCACAGTCCCAGCAGGCCATCCCCATGAGCAAAAAGTAAACTGGAAGTGATTGATGTCACTTCTGACTTTGGATTTGGCCAATGTTGGCTTTTTTTTTTTTTTTTTGGCATTTGAGGAGGATTGAAGAGTCAATGGTAAGGAGAACAATGTCATGTTTGGTAGTGGTTAAGAGTATTCTAAAGAAATGGCAAACGAGGAAATTCAAAGGTATGCGGCAGATATGTCCTCAGGGACTCCAAAGCCCCCATAAAAGGATTACTAACTACACTTTCTGCTCCCCCCCTCAACTTTACACTTATGGGGATGTGCCTAAATCATGAAGCAGGGTTTATCACTGGCTTGTGTTGTGGGTGTGGATGCAACTATAAAGGTGGGACAGAATGTTTTGCACAACACACTTGTGGTGGCTTGTAGCATTCAGATGCTGTTGCATTTTAAGAAACAAAAAAGGTAACCATTTGGGACACTTTTGAGAAGCTGAAAACTCAAGATTTACTTTTCAAACATTCAGCCATGAAAGTAACTAACTATAGGGGCAGCTTGGAACAATGGCTGAAACTTATGCCTGCCTCCAAAACCTGCTTGGATGATACCACCAGTGCATCTGACCTGAGATTATTTGGATCCACCTGATGATTAGAGATTTTTCTAGTCCTGCTACTTAACTGAGATACTTCTAACTGGGGATGAATATACTCTAACTGTCCCAATTTGCCAGGGATAATCCCAATGAATCCTTTATCATCACACTTTTTTGGCTGCCCTTGAAATGTCCCAATTTCTCTCTCCTCTCAGTTCAACCATTCATCATCTACTACTTGCTGCGAAGTGAGTTCAAAATGCAAATGTAGTTTGGATTCAATTAACTCAGAGGGGGTGGAGGAAAGGAAAGGTTGCCATCTTGCCCTTTCCAATAGGTTTAGGCAAAAGCAAAATATAGCAGCCTCTCCTGCCTTTTGTGTTCTTGCTCATTAACAATTTTTGTCAATTTGAGCATACCCTTATGTTGTTTGACCACATACATTCTGGTTTTCATCTGGGAAATTTTGAAGAGTATAGCAATGCAAACTCTGTGTTTTGCCGAGAAGTCATGACCCCTCTCTTGTATGATCTCAAGTATTATTTTTTTCTCAGTCACTGATGGAGTGGGGATAAAGATAATTGGATGAAGGGAAGAAATACATTGTATTTCAGATTAAGTGTGGTGTGTGTATGTAGCTCCATGGATTCAGGCTGCTTGTCAAGCATATGATCAAACAATAAGTCTAAGCCATTTCTTCAAAATACAGCTTTTTTTTGGTTACCTGTCAGCTTGGGGAACTGGTTTCCCAGGCTGCCATCTTTATTACAGCACATCCAAAATATAACACGAACCAAACAGCAATTAAGGAGACATGTGTCAGAGCCTGTCCCTTATTTTGGAGTGCCACACATAGATGATACTGCTGCTTCTGCATCTGAATTCAGAAGGATTCAAAGATACTGCCACAGCCACTTCCACGAGGCTGAGTAGTAGGTTTTCACAGCAGCAGTATGAGAAGAAGGAAAATGATGGTTTGTAAGAAGTAGTACTAGAAGAATGAGCAGGACCACCATAGCCGTGAACTTATGCACAGTGATATACCAGGAGACTTCCTTTGCACAGATGCCAAAGGAAAAATGTATTCCTAAGTACATCTGAACCTTTAGTGTTGTAATTTTTGAACTGTGTCTCAGGGCACCCTGTAGGGCAAGGTGGAAAACCTATAGCTTTTTAGATTTTGCTAAACTAAAACTCTTGTTAACTCTGGGGCTGGTGAGAGTTGAAGCCCAGAGTTTGTTGGAGGCTCATATAAACTATTGCATTCCTGTTGTAATGACCTAGAAGCCTGTCAGTGGTTCCTCAGTGAGAATAACAGTAAATCAAGACCCTTTAGACTTGAGTAGGTGGTGTGCACCCCAAGCCCTACTTTTGTCTCCCAAAACCTCTTGCCATTCTCCCCAAGACCTCAGCCCCCCCCATTCTTTTTGGAAAAATGGCTTTTTATGTGATTTTCAGCCAATTTTGGCATGGAACTGATTACAATAATAGAAGGTAACCTTTTGATGATGTTCTTGCTGTGTGCCTTGAAGTTGTTTCCAACTTATAGCAAATCAAAGGTGAATTTATCATGGGGTTTTCTGGGGCTGAGAATCTGAGATGAGCCCAGTGGGTTTCCATTGTGAAGTGGGGAATTGAACTCTGGTCTCCAGGGTCATAGTCCAATGCTCAGACCACTACACCATGCTGGCTCTCCATTAGGGACTGCAAAAAATGATTAGGAATGCAAGAAAATATTTGAATCATTGATGTAAATGTGAGTTTCCCAAGTGGGAAAGATGGCAGCCTGGGAAGCCATTTTTCCCAAGCTGACAGGTCCAGAATCCTGGACAGATTAGAAACTTCATGGTTTGTGACTCCTGCATGAAAAATGCACATTTTCTGTGGAGAAAGCAAGTTTCCTCTCAAGAAAACATGATTTTCTGTAGACAGAATAATACTTATGCAGAGAAAATAACATTTCTGTAGAGAAAATAACCTTTTTACTCAAATATTCCATATGGGTTTTTTTTTTCCCATACTAAATTGCAAAATTTCTCACAGTGGGGAAGAAAAATAATTTTTAAAAATGTTCTTGCCTGGGAGAAGGAAATTTACAAAGATTTACTGCTCGGAATCCCTCTGGTGGAGATTAACAGGCTTTAATCAGGGAATCAATATTTCCCTCATGTTCTGCTTGTGAATTTCACAGAGGCATCTGCTTATCTCCAGTGGGAAGCAGCATCTTGAAGACAATTATCCATTGGTCCATTTCCCCCAAAATATGCCTCCTTCAGTGATAGCATGGTGTGATATTCTCCTCTTTTGGGCTGAGTATTTTTTCTTGATTTTTAATTTTTTTTCACAAAAGGGAACTTTCTTCTCCCCAGAAAACCTTGGGAGTTACATAATGCAATAAGTAATGCAGGAAACAGTTTCCCCACCCTTCTATCCCACCCTAGAAGGAAAGAGAATTTTCTCAATGTGCGTTTTAATACGAACTCATCAAATTTGCACTTCCTCAATGAAAACATGAAGTAGAAATAAGATAGTCTTCACATCTAGAATGTTGTGAGAAAACAAAAAATCTATACATTAGGGGACAGGAGGAATACAAAAACATAAATAGAAATATCTGTAAAAAAACCCAAACCACTGCAGGCAAAATTATGTGCAAAATGTGTATCCTGTTTGTTTAATTTGATGTTTCCTCCAGACTGGCCATGTCTGGTATAAGTGGATTCTGAGAGGGGAGTTTAGTACTCGGTATGGCTGGTGAGCAGCAGGAGTCATTGTTATGTTTCTTCCTTCCAAACATTGCCAGTAGAGAAGCAGTCAGGACTCTACCTTGGGTCATCTCTATGGTAAATAGGAGACAATGTGCTTGGCTCAGAAAAGATTTGGAACCCATGAACGGATTGAGGCTAGTGTTGCCTTTCTATGAGTAACATGATGAATTTCATTTCTCCTCCAGGTTAAGAATGTCAAACTCTCCTGCTCCATTGCTTGTTTGATTCTTACTGCCATGTCCTTACTTTGGCTAATAAAGATAAGACATGTTAGGCTCTATTTTCTCTTTCACATCTTCATTTCAAGGGATGTAGGGATAATGCACAAAATGGGACAGCAGATAAGTGGAAATTTCAATGTGTGTGACATTTTGACAGCTTATTCTCACTCCAATATTCACTCAAGATGTTTAATGAATGTAAAGACTATTGAGTTGAGGTAGAGAGGCTGGACACCATGTTATGTGTTAAATGGGATATGACTTTAGTGCAACAAATACCAATCAGCCATGTTCACATATAACTTTCTTCTAGTAAAAGTAAGGTAGAGGGGATGCTGGGTGCCATGGTTTTCAGACCAACACACACTCCAGCAGAGCATTAAGCAACAAGCACCTGGTAAGGCTTGCCATATCAGCCAATCCATGGGGTGAGCAAAAAACCATCTGCTGGAGATGAGCCAAGCTGCGTCTGCCCAAACTCCTGGTTTCTCCCCTTCCCCTAACATTCTAGCAGTCCAAGGGCTTCTCTCTCTCAATTCAACAATGTCTCCTTCATAACTGTCATAGGAGGGGCCAGCCCAGCTTGGCTCCCTTCCCTGCACCCCACTCCCTTTGAATTAATTACTATAGCTGATGAGTTACTTTATCCAAATAGTATTTAGGGAAAGATCTACCCCATTTTCTCTGTAGAGAAAATTCAAGACAGCACATACCTGTGAGATGGGTGCACTGCTTATCCAGTTGAGATTACAAATGATGTTCTGATTAGCATGGCATTGGGAAGCATTCATAACAGAGTTACTGCATTTGCCCAGCATTCCTGGCTGGGTAGCGTTTTATCCATAGGATGGGAACCCCTAGGAATAGACCTCAGACATTATGGAGGTCTGCTACCACCATGCAAACAAGTTGCAGCCCAGGTTTCTTGACTAGATCATTCTCACTCCAGTAGAGGACAATGACATCAGGTGGTGTTTCTGTCATAGCCAGTTCCATGAAGTGGGGGAACAGAGCACCTCAGTGTAACTCATTGTTAACCCCTCCAATTGATACTTGCCAGATGTAGCATCTTGAGATCTTGGTCGCTGATGAGTAGACTACATGTCACTCTACCCAGAGAACCAGGCTGTATTGACTACCCATATGGTTATTGGAGGATCTGCTCAAGAAACACAAAGAACGAAATGATGTGTGTGGTGGGGCTGGAGGCCTGCCCTTGAAATGTTTAGCCAGCTCCTTGTCAGCCCAACTCCTTATGTAGTACTTGAAAGCCCTAGAATGCAAGCATTCCACCATACTAGAGCTGGGCAACCTGTAATCAGCTGCTGCCATAGCAGCTACTAGGAGGAAAGAATGAATAGAAAACTGTTGGTAGGCCAACTTCTGAGATGGTTTGTCTAAGAACCAATCATAATTGGTACTGAGTGAGATAGAGGCCTGAAGTGTGCAAAAATAATATCCCCAGAACATGGTGGTGTAAAAATAAGTAATCCAGCATGGTCTGTACTAAACAAATTTGTCCAGCAGAAGCCTTTTCCAAGGCAATAATCTGCCCTTTGTCCAGCTATTCCATATTTGAAGCTCCTGAAATGCATTTGCAAGCCATTGTGTTGGAAATGGAGGTCAGACGCTAAGAAAAACCAAGTAGAAGTGTCCCATCTGGATCTAGGGAGGAGCTCACTATTTTGTGTGTGGATGCACAGAATGCCAGGTGGTGCTACATTTTGCCACACACCAAAGGGGGTCAGCCTTGTTGGCTCAAACTGCCAGAGTTTTCCTGGCAGCTCTGTCCTTTTATTCAAAGCAGCAGGCTTTCCAGAGCCCCCAGCTAACTTTTGCCAAATTACCTACAAGTAATAATTAAAACGTTACCTAAAAATTACCAGTAAGTCCATCAACTCATTTGAAATAACTGACAGTAAATTATGAAAGCAACAGCAGCAACTGGTCATCTCTTGTTTCCAAATACAAAAGCCTCTCCACATTTCTGAGAGCTTGAGGTGCAGAACCCTCACAAAATTTGAAAAAACACAAATAACTCCCCTGTGTGATCCCCCTCCTATTCCCTTCCAGAGCTCCCTGTTCCCATTCCTTTGCCTCTGGTCCTGGGATTGCCAGGAGGAGAGGTAGGAAAAAACAAAACAAAATAAAGGGCTTACCAATGTTTTCTCCATAGACAGAGAAGAGCAGAGTTCTGCTATTCTGAATGTCAAGGTTGGAGACCCAGGCAGCGAGCCAGCCCGGAGAAGGAAGAGGGAGAGATAGCAGAGTCCCACTGGGGGGAGTCAAGGCAAGCAATTACCCATAGGCAGTCCATTTACTTAAGCCTGAGCAACAAGCAAACGCCACAGTCAGAGTCCAAAATCCAGAGGTCTGGAGCCAAGAGATCAATCCAAGGTAGCAAGGAACAGGCAAGGAAAGAGCTTGTAGAAAGTTTGCCACAAGGAAAGGAAAGCTTCCAGGCAGGCAGTTATACAGTCCACACACAGGTGTGGCCAGTCACCACTTCTTGAACTTAATTAAGGAAGCCTCTCTTTGCTCAGGTCTCTTGAATCTCCGCCTTGTTTGTGGGCTTATTGACGCAGGGCCTCCTCAGGATCACAGCTGGATCCCTGTTGCCCTAAAAGGGCAGGCAGAGGAACATCCCAGCCTGCTCGGTCCATGGCAGTAGGGGGAGCTCTTGAGCTACAGGACTCTTCTCCAGCCAGAGCAACAGGGACCAACAGCTGCTGTTCGTCATCAGCAGCTCTGACAGGGGCTTCAGTTATCACACTAGCTGCTTCTGGCAGCCATCTTGAGAAAGGAGGGGTAGGAGCAAAGAATGCACCTGACCAATCAGCAGCCATTCCACAGCAGATGTGCAGCCACATGCCAGAGAGAACATGCCTCCAGCAGTGGGGGGCTCACCCAAAAAGAAAAAAAAAGTCTGAGGTGAAAAATGCAAGGGAATGAGAGGAGAAAAATGGTGGGAGGTAAGCACATGCCTTGTGACAATCAAATTTGCAAAGGTCCAATGTGCAATGTCAAGGGAGGACTATACCAGAAAAGTATTTTAATCATGTTCAGAAACCCTAGGAAATAAATTCTCAAGAGCATTAGGGAGCAGGGTGAGGATACTGCACGTTTCAAACTGAGTCCTTTGTCTTCTGACAGTGGCTTCCAGCCTGGACCATTGTGTCTTCCTTGCCAGTTGAGGGTATGGCAGTGATGCAGAAATGGACATAACTGAGTGTCCAGGTTCAACCTATTCTGTACGCAGGGCTTCTATAATACTCCTCAGGCATATACAATCTCAATCCCTTCATAACAACAGTGGTGACAAGCCTCCTGTATTTTCTAACCAGAAGGTGTCAATAAATGCTTAATGTAGACACAGCCAAAGCAGTCCTGTGTAGCTTCCTCATTATTAACAGGCCACCAGCAGGGACCCTTTCGCTTGTGATCTGTCAACCTTATGCTGAGGCTGCTTCCTCTGAATGTCATTCGATATGGACCTATTAATGGTGATGATTGAGTGGTATCTTCTGCTTCACCTCACTGGCTGTATTTTCTTTTAGGCTAGGACATTTAAAACATCCGAAGGGTTTTTAACGTGGCAATATTATAATGAAGCAGATTTCTGAAAAATTAGGGTTTTATTTTTTTTCCTGCACTATTACTCTTAAAATTCCTCAGTCAGCACCTCCATTTACCTTGCTGGCTTGACGATTCAGGAGCTGTCCTTCCTAATCTTTGTACAAAATCTCCCACAATACTAAATAATGATAGTGGTGGTGGTAATGGCAGTAGCAATGATGATGATGATGAGGAGGAGGAGGAGGAGGAGATTGGCAGTGATTAGTAGAGATACAGAGGTTCTCCAGTAGAAAAGTCAATGAAGAATGGTTTTCATAAGACTGGAAAACAAGTCATTACACAGCAAGAAATGAGGACAACTCTACTGGGTTTGACTTCAACTTGTCCAAAATGTTGTTTACCCCACTAGATAATGGGATGCCCCCTAGAAGCTCACAAGCAAGTGCACAGAGTGTAGTAACAGCTTTAGTCACAGTTTGAATGCTATATCTTATTTGGAGCTTGTTTCTATGTACAAACCAACTTACCAAATACAATTTTTCTACATGATAGTGACAATGGATAGATTTTCCCTGAAGTGCAACACAGCCAATAAGTTACACACCAGCAGGAGATTAAAAAAAGAAAAGAAAAGTATTTTAATCAACCCAGAGTGAATCCAAGGGATGTCCAGGGGAATCCCAAATCAGACATGTCAGAACAAAGAAAGGCGCACACGTTTATGCTTCCCATAAGAAAAGGAATTAGCATACTAAGTTACATTTCCTGCTATGTAAGTCCTGGTGGGCTTCAGGTATCAGGGCATGTGCTTTGGCTCTGTCATGTAGTAACCCCCCCCCATGCATCAGTTACTTAGCATCTATCTGTTGCTTGCATTCCTATATTCTGTGAGGCTAGCACTGCTGTTTCCTTTGTTATCTGTAATTTATATTCCATTCTTCTTGTCTCTATGTCTCCCAGGTCAAGGCTGATATATTAATTTCCAGGCATCTTGGTTAGTAACAAAGCAGGCTAGTAATTCAGAGGGCACTGGGGAAACTTTGCAGAGGCCTGGTCTTGATTCCTTTATACTGTCCTATGCTACTCTAAGTCTCATCATTCTCAGGCTTCCAGGGTTCTCTACCATACACAGATGCAGATTTTCAAGTTGCTTTATATATATGAAATTTCCTATATAAATCTTTTTGCATTTTCTTGAGTGTCACGTTTTATAACTGCAGTTTCATCCAGGCTTTTCTTTTTAAGAGATAGATAGATAGATGGATAGATAGATAGATAGATAGATGTGTTGACACACACATACACACATAAAATTAAATGTTGCAACTGATGAGTTTGGGTACACAGCTATCATTTTTTGAGACATTCAATTAGTGAGTTTTCAGACCACCAGAAATGGCATGTAGTAAATAAACATTAACTCTTTTTCTCTCTCTTTCTTCACAAAACACTACACTGCATTTTGTTGAAACTGCTCATAATAGCACATATTCCAGTGATGTTGAAATTTCATTTCCTAACTGACTATATTAAACTGTTCTACTGGAACATGGTTGTACAAATGCAACATGATTAAAGTCTTGATGCAGATGAAAGAGAAGTTGAAGTGACAGTGAATATTTATGTGTAACTGTTAAACAGAGAAGCATGTGGCATGAATGAGAATGTAATTATATTTAGAGCAGCAATTGCTGTTGCTCCTTGTTTCTTGGTAGAGTATTACGTTGCTCTGGGAGAGACACGTGGATTTCAAATGATAATGGAGAAGCTGGTTATGAATGGGTTGAAACACCACTTGCTAACATGCATTACTTTCCAGCTTCTCTTTATCAAACTACTCTTATATTGCTTATTTATACTAGTTTTGTACAAATACTAGTTTATACTAGTTTTGTACCCTTGGATCAGTTTACTGCAGATAGTAAATCATACTTCTTACATAGGTTCCAGTGTATCACTGCAGCCAATTTATCACAGTATTTTTTTTAAAAAAAAATATTCTGTGCAATCTTAATGAAATTGTGGTCAAAATTTATTTATTTTTTCTTTACACAGATAACACTTAACTATCTTTCTATATTTTTCCAGTGTTTTCCTTGATGCTATTCATTTGATCCATCTATTCTTTAGTCAGAAAAATAAGTCCTTCGGTTTCTTTTTCAGTGGCCTAGTTTGTAACCATTAACCAATGTCTCATTCTATAATCAATCAAATCCCTCCCCCTTCCTCTTCTTCCTTTCTCATTCATTTACATTCTGTGGCACTTAAGGCCAAATGAGATTACATGTTGTCAAATACCTGACTACAATGTACATAATGTAGTGGTAACACTGTTAAGATGGATTGTAGGAGATGGAACTTCCACTAGTTTAGTTTACCCACTAATTAATTAATTTCTTTCTTTCTTTCTTTCTTTCTTTCTTTCTTTCTTTCTTTCTTTCTTTCTTCACCCATTAACCAGAGTTCTCCAGACAGTGTGTATGCGCCTTCAAGTCATCTGTTGACTTATGTTAACTTCATGAATTTTATGAGGTTTTCTTAGGCAACAAATACTCAGAGATGGTTTTGCCTGTTCTTTCTTCTGAAATATAGTCTACAGTACATGGTGTTCACTGGCAGCCTTCTATTCAAGAACTAACCAGGGTAGACCCTGCTTGCTTCCAAGATCAGGGAGTGTAAAGGCAAGTAAAAGTTTGTGTGTGTGTGTGTGTACACACACATACATATAAACACATATACATACAAACAGCAATACAATAGCAATACAATAGCACAAAAAACAAAAACTTAAAGACAGCATGTATACTGTATTTTTACTGGCGTATAAGACTCACTTTTCCCCCTGAAAAATACTGTTTGAAAATGGTGTGTCTTTGATGCTGGCAAATAGTATTTTCCAGTGTATAAATGGGGTGGATCTTATAAACGGGTGTGTCTTATACTCTGACAAATACAGTAACCAAATTCAGATGAGATTAGTTTGAGCCAGTTATTCCCTATCAACCTGTCTGATCTATCTCACAGCTTATTGCAAAGATAAAGAAGAGAGAAGGAGACTCATGCACATTGTCTTGAGCTCACTGCAAGAAAAGTGATATAACTGGTAGCAGAAAATGACTAAATATTAGATATTTTGAAAGAAAAAATAGCAGTTTGGCTTGGAAACCAGGACCAGACTTATGGTACATAGAGAAGAGGCATCTGTCCCACTGTGCACACTGATCCTGATCATCCAAGCTAACACTTTCAGGAACTGTAGTCAAGTACATTTGACATATCATCAGGCTTTCCCCTACCATAAGAATGTGCAGCTGACTTCAGCAAGGCTAGAACTGGCAGTGACGACCCTAATGTTGAAATTTGTAGCCAGTTCAGACTGCTGCTTAGCTGGAGAATTCTGATATTATCCATATCTGATGCTGTCTCACAAGCTTAGCAAAGTTGCTTTTGGGATGACAACTTTCAGAATTCATAGCAGTCCTGAATCAGTGTTACTTCTGACAAATTCCTGGTTTTTACCACCCAAATAGTATGTAAGTGCAACACAGCCTTTTCCATGTCAGAAAAAATTTGTATCTCTTGAATATGACTAGGCCAATGTGGGAGAATTTTGTGTCAACTCCTTTTTGAGGAACTTAACAAAATTTAGATGTTTAACATTCAGGATGGAAGACTTTGAGGTTTTAAAAACTTCATGGGGAGAGAAAGCAAAATTGTCAGATTTCCACAACCCTACATATGAATGGGTTAGAGGTCATTATATACTGCCTAATTTGAAATTCAAAGCAAATTTCAGCTTGGAAACTTTTGCTTGGCCAAAGCGGTAGCTCTCTAAGTACAAGCACATGGTATATCTCTCAGGCCAGTTTCCTAATATTTCTATTTAGCCAGAAAATTAGATGACTGACTTTCTGTACCTAGGACATGAGCTTTGGATTTGAGCTGCATCCCACTCCACTCATTTTAATGAATCTGAGTCACAATTGAATTTTGATGAATTGTGCCCACTAGACATGGAACATAGCCATGCAATCCATTTATAAATGCACTTAGATCACAATTCAGATTTGCCTCAATCCAGTGCAATGTGACATTCTTACACAAACAGATGTTAGCATGTACATAGATCAGGTCTTAAATCTAGAGACTATTTCAATATTGTTGATTAAGCAGGTCCTCAACGACACTTGAGAAGGCAAACCAGTTTAGGAAGCAGAGACTAGGTCATGGATGAGAATTATGCTGTTATAAAAATTTATAAGAATTTTTAAAACTTTGCAGATTTTTTAATATTCAAAATAGAAAAAAAACTTTAAAATTTGTGGGTGAAACTGAAACTTAGGGCTTTTCCGCACTTTGGGGGGTAATGGGGCAGCCCATTACTCACCGGACTGACACGCTCCCCCGACGATCCACGCTGATCCAGAGCAGCACGCGCCCACGCTACACATTCTCCAGGGACAAAAATGGAGGCTTCTGGTTGGTGGAGCGTCTCCACCAACTGGAGAAGCTCGCCAGCCGGAAGCCCACCCCTGGAAGTGACGCATTAGCGCAGCGACAGACTGGGGTGTGCCCGGCTATTGAAAGTCCTCTTTTAATCGGTCTTTCAACAGCACGGGGAACCACCAGTTCTGGTCGTTCCGGAGCAGGCTGAAGCCCGGACATACATTAAATAGTCCGGACCCAGTTCGCCCCCAAGTTCAAACGTCCTTGCTGGAGGATGCGCTGCCCCGTTTTAAAAATAAAATGCGGAAAAGGCCTTAAATGGATTTGTCCATCCAAACATCCAAGGTTTCAGTATTTAAACAATAAATGACTCCCTTTAAAGCCTTGCACTATGACTCCTGTTTGGAACATGGAACTGGGGTTGGAGCTTCTTTCTTCCTAAGAATCTCCCCATCCTTTAAAAACTGTATGCCTGGCAGGTACAAAATGATCCTTTCCATGTTGGGAAAAGCTTATCTATTGAATATATGACTAGCACAGGTAGCTAAGAATTTCATTTCTGTTCATTTTTCAAAGTATTTAGCAGCTTTCTTCATCACTGATGTAGAAAGAACTTTAGACTTATTTTGTTTTTAAATTTGGGAAAAATGAAAAATGAGTTGATTTCCTCAGCTCCAGTTTCTCAAATCCTCACTAATGGTCTCTAGCCCATAGCACTCCTTGAGTAGCCTGTTTGGTGGAAAGTGGGGTATGCATTTAATTAATTAATTAATTAATTAATCTGACACCCCAGGCAGTGCCCCCCATGCTTAATGTCAGAGCCAGTTTTGATGATCCCAAAATGAGTTCTACCGTTCACCTCATTACATTCTTGTTTCATGGGTCCACATGGACATATCATGCTCTTGCTTCTGTCTTTTGCAGTTTAACCTCGAATATGTCTACAAAGAACAGGCTTTGGACTTAATTTTATTCTCACCTGTGAGATTTGTAATACTGCTCCTTTGTAATACTAGTTTTCCTGAGGACAAGAAACAAGCAGTTTATATATAAAAGATCATTGTCCGTTCACTCTTGGACTTGGGAAGCATCTTAATAAAAGATATCCTGTTTCTCAGTAAATAAAAAGCTGCATTCAAAGTCCTCTACTCTGGCTGTAGATTCCCCCTCCTTTCATGTCTAGAAAGAACTGATGACTCTGTGGATAAGCAGTTTGTAAGATTCATTTCATACCTTGCATCTGAGCTAGAAATTTATAGCACACATGCTGTGCAGACAAATTCTATAAAGAAAACTTTTTTTTTTTTAAAAAAAAACACCTTGTAAAATATAAACCGATTTACACCGGGGGGGGGGATGGTGAAACATACAAAATGGCGATCGTAGCAAATGATACTACTTGGATATAGAGCAGTCAGAGGCTGTGAATATATAACACATAGTTCAGCTAATGAGTATAATGTAATTCATGACCCACAGACAATAAATCAAGTCAGGCCAGCAATTTCAGCATTTACCTATCATTCTGCTGAATTTTCTTTCCTAACTCAATTTATATATTGAAAATATTCCCATGCTGGATAATACTGTTTCAAAGTGCATTGCATGCCAGCACCCTACTCCTCAGTCAGGTTATGGTTGAAGGAAGTGAGGCACCAATCTCTGAGCATTCCAATGCTTTTGTGCAAGGTTGCACAACACACAAAGAAGGATAAAATTTTGCTTCTTTTCAGTCATCCTAAGTCAATTCTATCCAATGTTCATAGAAATGTGTTTTTTTTAAAGAAAAAGTCTGCACAGAAGTTTGTATCTAAATATGCACCTATAAATGCCTTTCATCTAAGTGCAGGCATTTCTAAATGTAAGAGAGTCTAAAGGGTGCATTTTAAAATATGTAAAATATGTAAAATATACTAAATTATCCACTTCTCTCTAGAATGTTGACTTAGGAGGAAAACCTCTACAAATATAAAGTAACCTGCAACCTGAAGCTGTAATCATATGCACATGCACTTAGGAGTAAACCTCCTTAAAATAAGGGAAGTTGCCTGTGATGGGGTTACAAGAAGGTTGCACAGAGTAAACTGAGATGAAGAACATTTTTCTCCCCAGCAACCATATCTGGTATGCCCTGGGACCTCAAGGTAGCATATACACCAGAATGTGTGAACACAAAGACATAATTTTTATCAGTTTGGTGACTGAGTTTAGGGAGGGGCCTGAAAACCCTATTATTGCATAGGATGTTGAAAGTGGAATAGTAGCACTGTAACAGTCTAGTGCGGAAATGGACAGCAACTTTAACATGCCTATATTCAGTAGTGCTGGTCTGCATTTCTTTCTAAGGGTTTGGGTCTAGCATTCCCTGTTGCTGATCTTACTCATAATCTTTCTCCTCCTGCATTAGTTAGTCAGCAGTTAATCTGGGTTTGTTTGCCCTCCATTTGGTAGTCTTCATTTCTCTCTCTCTCCTCTGTTTTGAAGATCACATATTTGCAGATCGTTGTTACTGGGGTTATCTGACCCAAGCCCGAGGTCTACAATTTCATATTGGTTATAGTTAATATTTCCACATGGCACTCCATAAGATGAACTCCACGTGTCTGAAAGGGTCATGAAAAGCCTGTGTGGGCAGGCACGGCCGCATGGCCTTAATTATGCATGCTAGGTCTAGGCCAATAAACAACCATTTGCCGCACAGCCAGCAGTATCCTCCAGACACAGCCGACCATTAAGCTAATACAAGGGCTCTCAGCCCCGAACTGCTTGCTCTATACAAACGCTAAGCATTCCTCATCTACATACTGTTCTAACAATTGGCAATGCTGGCCAAATCTCATCAATTCTAATTTTGACCTTTCGGAGGCTTTGTCTCCATTGAAATCCTTATTGTTCTCCTTGGGAGAGAGCTAGCCTCCAGGTACAATCTTCCCTATAAAAACCCCCAAGTTAGAGCTGCCTTGCATCCTGAACTGCTGCCGCTCTGTCCAACGAGCCTCCCCTCAGCCTCCATGTGCTGAGCTACTATGATCCCCAGCATTGAACTCTATTTCTCCTATCTGGAGGATCAAGTGGAGTATCACCCCAGAAAACCCTCTGAAAACCCCTATCAATTTTCCTCACTTTCTGTTTCTATAGCTTTTGGATGAGTGCATGAGTGTGTGTGTCGTTGTTTGCTTTATTAAGGAGAGTTTAATAAAATCTTTTAATTGAACAACTTGCCTAGTTCTTGTCGCGGCCTGACCCCTTAAACATAGGGTTAAAGATCTTGCTATGTTATCCTGCCTCTCGTATTGCTAGCTTGTGCTCCTTTCTAATTCCCCCAACTTAGTAATATTTGGAGTGCATTTAGGTGTCCCTCCCGGGACCCCCAGAAATCAGGGTAACATCATCTTACTATGAGATACAACAAAACCTTTAGTTTTTGTAAGTAAAGCTATGCCATATGCCTGCTTTATTTCTCTGCTACACTCTGCATGTGGTGAATGCATGAGACTTACTTTCTGCTTCTGAATGCTAATTACTCTGCTTGTAAGATACACTGCTATCTACTACATTCCCCAATGCAAAGCGCAACTCAATTTCGTGCATGTTTGCTCAGAAATAAGTGCCTGTGGGACAGTGTTGAGACCTTCAAAGACCAGCTTTAGAGCCTGAGCTTCCAGTTTCCATACATTCTTGAAGTTTAAATAGTCTGCTCTTTAAGGACACTTCGAGAGCAGTGTAATATTTAAAGGTATTTTAAAAGAACGGAATTTAAAATATAACTGTCTCTAAAGCTCTCTTATCTCTGATCACTGCTTGAAGATAAGAAGAGTTTTCCTGCTTGATGCTGAACTCAGCCTCCCAGACTAGATCACTGTCCCATTGTCTTTTTGGAGAAATTAGGAAAAGAGGATTGGGGGCACCCCATTTACAAAAGACGTCCACATATGGCCTGCAAGCCATAACAGATGCACTAAATGTGTAAAGATTTGTCTCCTCAAAGGAAAATATCCAGGGTACTCTATTTTTTTTCCTTTGGCATGGCAACCACTTTACCAGGATTCAAACAAAAGAGAAACAACCGTTGCAACTGGAAACAGGAATAACAAAGTGAGATGATAAATGACATTGACCTAAGACCACTTTATTAATCGGAATGTCTGCAAAGGAGATGCACAAAGGATCTGTGCTATCCAATTTCTCAGGCCTGTCACCCAGGGCAGATCCCTCAAGGGAAGCCAGGAAAGGAAAATTATCTCTATTCCTGGTCCCTCCAGTCACACCCTCTCAGTTGGGGAGGGCAGTTATGATCTACACTGACATCTTTGAGTGGATGCTAATGGAAAAACTTCAAAGCACCACCCATATCGTTCTCATGGGGCCCATAGCTCTAGAATCCAGGCCTCTGGTATGGCCTATCACATCTTACTGGGGCCTCTGGGAGTCTATGATGACCCTCCTGCCCCCGTCTCGCAGTACATTCCCACCTAATAGTGATCAAATTAACCTATTTTATAACAACCACTGAGCTAGAAATTAACACAAACAAGAACAAATCTGTGTTGAGTAGGTGAAATGCACACCTCCAGCTTAGAAGGGTGAGAGGCAAAAAATTCTTACTCAACCTTAAAAAAAAAATCAACTGATTAAGCTTACACAGGTTGGGGTGGGGTGGAGTGGGGTGAGGAAGGGGTCCACTTGATGAAGAGATGGCTGCTATGATGTGTGTGTGTGTGTTGTGTTGTGTTCCTTTAAGTTATTTCTAACTTATGGTAACCGTAGGTGAAACTATCCTGGAGTTTTCTGTGGCTGAGAACATACAATGGGCCCAAGGTAATCCAGTGGGTTTCCATGGCTGAGCAAGGAACTGAGCTCTAGTCTCCACGGTCATAGTCCAATGTTCAAAGCACTACACCACACTGACTCTATGACCCTTTTCACACCTTACCTTTTCATGGCGCTGGGGTGCGGGGCTCGTGCAAGCAGCCTCCGAAGAGAGGCTCTCACTTCCCTGCTTCTTCGGCTCTGCACAAGCTTCCTGCTCGTGCGAGAGCTCTACCTCTTCCTTTCACAGTGCAGCCTGGGACTTCCCAGGCTGTACTGAGAAAGGAAAATGCGACCAGCCTGGCTCCTGAGGCTCCGCATGCAAGCTAAGTGCGTGCGGGGCCCCAGAGCAATGTGTGAACATGCAGCATTTCCGGCTTCAAGCCAAAAATGAAAAAAATGCATGTGCGGTCCGTGTCAGGCCCTTGAGCATTGTGCAGATGTGAGTGCATTGTGTGGACCACTCCTCACACGTACGTGACACTCAAGGAACCCTTTCTCATTGGAAATGCCATGTGAAAAGGGCCTATATGATGACTTGGGTCATTTCCACACTAGAATCTTATAGTGCTATTATTCCACTTTGAGGCCCCTTCCTAAACCACAAACCCCAGGATTCCATGGGATGTTGAAAGTGGAATAATAGCACTATAACAGTCTAGTGCGGAAATGGCCTAGGGCTTAAATAACCTAACCCCTGTAAATGAGGCATATAAAAGTACTGGGTGCAGCCTTGCCACCTTCTGGGCTGGCCACAGATTTTGTTCCCCTACCCCTGGTTTGGGTAAGTGTGGAGATAGTAATGTATGTGTAAAGAATTTTTAGCAAGACTTTTTCATCTGGGTTTATTTGCAGATGATTCATACATAAGTGACCAACAGAGAAGGTACATTTCTGACAGCATCTGAGATATTTCTAATGTGCCTGGCAATTCTTTTTTTTTTATATATGCAATTTTGTAACTACCAATCATATCCTCGGGGTTGTTGCTTCATGCTCTCTTTACATATTGCTCTGACTGCCATATCTACATGAACCTGACATGTTTTGACATTCTTTTGTTTAACTAGTTAGTTTCTGAGTGACATAGTCTGCTTACGGATGGGGAATATGTCATGAAAGGTGAATCATTTAAACTTGAACTCTTCTGACCTGGTCTGCTAAACATGTCCATTATAGGGGACTCTATGGTGAGTATGGGGAAACTTGATAGAGGGAAGTTTGTTGACCCTTCTGAGACCTTTTATACCTGGTGATGATCACTGGCTTTTTTTTAATTCTTCCATTTTATAAATGGAATTAATTATCTCTCACAATACAAGATGAGAGTAAGAGAGTGCACATTGGGGAGGAGAAAGAGGAGGAGGCCCTTGTCAGTGAATATAAATGAGAAAAGAACATTATATAGTTTCATAAAGTGGAACAGGTAAGTTCTATGTGAGATTTTTCAGGAGGGGGAATGTTAAATAATACAGTGATTTGTTGAGTTCACAGATTCTCAGAATTTCTTTGGATGTATTGGGAAAGACTCAAGCATTTAGGCAGGAAGTATGCGACCCTCACATTGGAAAAAAAGTATATTGGATTATTAAGGTACTCCTAAGGCCATTTCCACACTACACTGTTATAGTGTTATTATTCCACTTTCAACATCCTATGGAATTCTGGGCTTAGAATTTAGGGAGGGCATTTAGAATTCTCAGCCAGAAAACTCTTTGGCCTCAGTAAACTACAAATCCCAGAATTCCACAGGATTTGAAAGTGGAATAATAACACTATAACAGAGTAGTGCGCAAAGGCCCTGGGATAGGATAATAGTCCATAAAATGAATCACTATAGATGGTACCTCCACCTGTACAAGAATCCACAAAGGATTCTTACTTCTTTCTAGAGTAGCTGAGCAGCATCCAGACTGAAGAGTAGGCATGAAATTCTTTGCTAAATTAGTTTTTGAAAGAAGCAATGAGCAATTTAGCCATTGTCTAAACTTTTAAGAAAGTTTTCAGAAAATAGTGCAGTTTTCAATGGCTGTTTTTGTTTGGGACTTATTCTGTGCAAAAGTTTGCATTTTTTTTTTTTTTAAATCAAAAGCACCATTTTCTGAGCAGGAAACACAAATCCTGTTTTCTATGAAAAAAAGAGAAGTCTTTGGATCTTGTGCAGAGTAAGTTCTGAACTATGAAGTTTCTCACCCCAGCATTCTTCTCACCGGTGGTTCCTAACACTGAAAAAATAGTGTTTTCTCAACCTTTTTCAAATATTTCTGTATATTCTCTTCTCATCCCTACTTGAGGGTTGCATGTTCCATAGCTCTAATGTAAGGCGACAAGCAAGGCTGTCCCTATTATCAGTCAGAGTGAGATAGCAGCCTCAGGTGGAAAATATCACCATTTCTGCATTTCACTGTTATAGGCTATGTCCGCACTAACCTGTTATAGCACTTTGATTCCACTTTCAACATCCTACGGAATCCTGGGGTTTGCAATTGAGGGAGAGGCATTTAGAATTCTCAGCCAGAGAGCTCTTTGGCCTCAGAGAACTACAAACCCCAGAATTCCACAGGATGTTGAAAGTGGAATAATAGCACTATGACAGTGTAGTGCAGAAATGGCCTATGTTGGAGGGCAGTAACAGCAGTCATTTGGTTTTTCTGTCCAACTCTGTGTTGGACGAGAGGGCTGCATATACCACAAAGCCTATCATATTCTTTTAACCTGATCTGTTGCATTTAGGGCTGCTTTTCTTTTGCCAGTATTCATTTAGCAGATGCTGGGGCAAAACAACAATATATATAGCTTTGGGATGTGAAATGAAGAGACAGCACAACCTTGCCTGCCTCAGGCAACAGAAAGTCTTGGGCTGGACCTGAAAGACAGCTTCGTGGAGTTTTAGAAAACAAGACTCTTTCAAACCTTAAGGTTCTGATTATTATTCTAAAAGATCCCTGCAAATATAGTTGCCAGGTAACTGAGCTATTGGAACTTCAAACAACAAGCTCCATAGATGTGGCTTTTTTCCACATGAATTGTTTTAGCAATGACCTAGATGATACAGATCTATAGTATGTCAGTTTGTACAAGCAATGATTATTTTTAAATGGCCCATACAAGAGACAGAACACATTGTAAAAGGATATGCGTGGGGGAATGTCCTGCTGATGGATTTTCATAGCAGTACTTACTTGGATAAGAGTATTTGCTGTAGGATCTGTGTTGCATCTGACTCATATCTCTCTGTGTAATTTGTTGACGGAGGAAAGATGTAGGAATGTATGTGAGAGAAGATGTGACATCACTGATATTTGGGGAGGGGTCTCTGATTTTTTTGTGTGCTAACTGCAATGTCATTTTGAAATTAACATATATTTATTTGTTGGTTTTGTCTTATTTGAATTCATTTACTTTTCTCTGTGAAGAAAACTGCTTCCTCTCCCCTCTAGGAAGTATTATATGCATTGATGAGTTAATGTGAACCACTTTAAGCATAGTTTAGCCAAAGGCATCATTTACTATAGGAAAGAAGCCTATAAATAAATTAAATTCAAATTTAAAATTGAATTACACATTGGCACTTCCTGAAAAGTAGCATCTAATGAAGTCTCAAGGGCTGGATGATGCCTTCTATTGTCCCCTTTCTTCAATTCACAGCAATAGAAGGAAAATATATATATTTATATGGAGTCACAAACATTCAGCATTCACCAGATATAATAGCTCCAGCAATGGAAAAGCCAGAACTGAAGATTTAAGTGATCTGGTCTTTGAGCCACCCAAAACCAATGGCAAGCATTTGTACAAAAAGTCAAGGCTTCTTGCTTTTGAGAACACTCATAATCCTGAGAAACATGCATATTTCTGAGGTGCCCTCTTATTCCTGATTAACCCGATGTCGGGCACTTAGTGACTCAATGTAACTCTGCAGGCTACAATAGATTCCGGCTCTTTAAAATTGATAGTTTTTAAAAACAGTATGTTGCACACCTTCAGGTTTCAAATAATATCCATTCCAAATTTGAGATATTTTGGAACAATGATACACAAACACACAGAGATATTACCACACCATACACCCCCACTCTGTAGATATGTCCATAATTGGACATATTTTATGGCTGCAACACATGTTTGAAAGATCGCTGGATGTACACATGTTGCAAGGTCAGGATGACCTCAGACATGAACAGGTCATAAGTTCAGAAAGGATTAGGCAGGAAAATCCAATGCTGAAGGGCTTGGGACAATCCTCTCAAAAACTGTAAGCTATAAGCATTCCTGAAAACAAAAGGCAGAACTGCCCAGGTGAAGCAATCTGGGACCCTACTGTGAGCATATTCTATGAAGACCTTCCCTATTCACACTTCCTGACCAAAACATTAAGACAATCTTTATTTATTTATTTATATTTATATTTATATATATATATATATGTGTGACAATCTTTACATATATATATATATATATATATATATATATATATATGAGTTTATTAATGTAGAATATCTTACCTGGAGTTAAGAGAATCAGCCCATTCTGTACTCCTTTGTCAACTCTATGAGAAAGCCATTGCTGCTTTGTCCATGCATCTCCTCTTTCAGGGCAGGAAATATGATATAAAAACCCCATCTCCACTCCCAGTAAGTTGTGGTACTTCAATTTAATACATGGTGCTGTTACCCTGACTTCTGGGGGTCCTCTGGGGGACACCTTGACTCGCTCCAAAAATACAAAGATTGGGGAAATTAGTAGAGCACTAGCGTGGCAAACACGAGGGGCAGGGTAACCCAGCAAGACCTTCAACCCAATTTTTACAGGGTCAGACCAAGCAAAAGCCAGCCAAAGATTAAACAGTAAGCTGAAAATGTGTTTTTATTGGGGGAATTCACTCATGCATGTGCACAGGATGCATATAGTCAAGCATTCACACAAGAGCTAACTGAAGGAGAAAGGGAGGAAAAAAATTATGGATAGAGAGGCTGAGGGGTTTTGGGGCTATATAGTTACCATTCCAGAAGAGTAGTGAGGAGCTTGAAATGTGACTTAGACTTCTGTCTAAGGGCAAACAGATCAGGATTCAGAGCGACAAAATGGAGTCTTGCATTTCATCTGACTGTAATTGACTACTCAAAATCAAGGTTTTATATACTTTCTTTTCCACCCTGAAGGGGTGTGAGTTGTTTGTTCCCAGCCTAGTGAACAATAAGAGTTGCAACACAGACAATAGGGTCTGGAGTGGACTGATTGGTTTCAATGTCTTGATTGAGAGGGGATTTCTGGGCTATCTGCAGTAGGATATGCCTCTCCTCATTCAGTGTAGATGAATAATCTGGACTAACAGTTGGATTTTACTTCATAACTGGTGATAGGACACTACCCTCCAACAAAATTTGGGACAATGGGGCCCAGGTTGCAAGGAACTCTGTCTTCCAGAGAGGAGAATAGCAGGAGAGCTAGGTGGGGGAAACATACCACAACTACCACTCACAGTCTATGAGACAATCATTACCACCTAATTGCATGATTGGCCCTGACATATATGTATGTAATGCATAGCTTGGAAGCAACTAAATTTCAAATAACTTGTTATATGTAACTAATTCATTCTGGAGGCATTGCATTACAGCTGTAATGTAATGATGCATCACTTTTTGTTATGTCATGCACTTGTTAACTTTTCCTGACTTTTATAGTTATGGGGTGTAATCTGACTAAACTATGGAGGAAGAATGTCACATATTGCAAGCTTTGTCTTGTGTTGTGCCTTGTGCTGTGTTGTGGGTGTAGAGACAACAAGGTAGACAGGTCATAGGCTTGTTGCATTCAGATTTTTTTTTTGGAAGGAAGAAAACAACAATTTTAGTTATTTTAGAGGAACATAAACAGTCAATTGCTTCTTTTAAAAAACTCTTGACTATAAAACAAATAAGTGAGAGGGACATTTGGAAAAATAATCATCAACTAATTACTTTTAAAAAAATATTTTCCCCATATTTGGTAATAAGATGGTACATTCTGAACTGGTACAGACTTCAGTCCTGAATATAGGACTCTAACCACTGTTATCCAATCCTGTAAGCAAATACTCATGTTAGTTCCTCTTTAACTCAATATGACAGAGAGCGCTTCTGCCGCCACTGCTTCATTCTAATCAATCATACAGTTTAAGAATTTGATATAGTTATGCCATGAGCCAAAATGCTTTCAACAGTTGCTAAGGCAACCCAACAGATCCGAAATACAACTGGGTCATTAGAATTGCAGGTCCACAATATCCAGACATTAGATCTTTGCTTGCCTGTTGGAGTAAATGTCCCATTTTATGAAATGATTTGAAAGGCTGGGAGAGTGGTCTTTATTCTACCATTCCCCACTTCAGTGCATCACTGAGCCAATGTGTCAGGTGTTTATCTTTTGCATTGCCTGTAACATATCCTGTATTGTAACCAAGTCATTCGGTGATTACACTGGCTCTGTTTGCCTTGCCTCAGATTTCTTCTTTTGTTGCATTACCCCATAGGAGAACACAGTTGAAACAGTGGTGGAGGATCCTTGAAAACTGAATTCTCTTCACTGTGCATTTGTAATGAAAACAAGTTACCATAATAATCACAGGCTAGGTTGCCTGAGAACAATCGGTGCTGCATGTGCACACATACACCTGCCCTCTTCAAAGCCTCCATGGCGGTATAGTGAACAGAAATAAATAATAGTCATAACTCTCGCTGTTCCAGATATGCTTTTCTTTCTTTCATTTCTTTCACAGACAAATAGCATACTTCCCAACATTTCACAGACAAAAACTGGGACACATATGGCCAAGCAACACCAGGGTGTGTTCAAAATGGCAAAAGTTATTAGTGAGGAAGAACAGACAAACTAGGAGAGGTTGCAGCAGTTTGCTTTTGGCTGAGCCTACTGGGAAGGACAAGAAACTTCTTCCTCCTCTTCTCTTTCCTGTCCTGACTCAGTTAACTGAGTAAAATTACTTTTGAACTTAGAATTCATTTTGCAGCTATTGAAGGAAGGGGCAAGTGGGAGGAGAAGAGAGAAACTGGAACATTTAAAAGCAGCTGAAAAGGTGGGATGGTAGAGGATTAACTAGGACTGGCCCTGACAAATAGGGACACTTGGAAAGCATGAGTAGCATTTTGTGCTACTTCAAAAACTTGCAGCCACATTTGAACATACATAATAATGAAAAGAGTGTGCATGCTGCATATAACTGGCTCATTCTACTCTCAACTGTCCTAAGAAGTGGGAGGCTAGTTGAGCCATTGCCCTACGTTTTTAGCCAATGCTGTTCTGGTTCTCTTTGACTTCAACCAGTTGGCTATTCATAGACTCAGTTTTTTTCAGACTCTTGGTTTTTCCATCTGCTAAGGGAATGCACCTTAACAAAATTTCTTTCTTTCACTCTCAGCTCTCATCATAAGCCACCAAAAGATAACTGCAACTGAATCAAAGCATGTCTGGAAGGAATGAAGTAAAGGAACAGAATGAAAGGAAGAGAAAAAGTGCTTTGGGGGAGAAAATGTAGATTCCACTATGCACTGACAATGCACATACAGATTTTTTCTGTTCTTTAAAAAAAAAAAATACAGGGAGGGAGGTGAGGATAGAAAAATACTGATATACATCACAATATCATAACGCAAAATCAAATGCCACAAAGCTTTCTGAAAGGCAATTTAAGATAAAAGCTCTGCAGCTTGTAAGGTCCACAGACACACTAAAGAAAATATGCTTTCAACTGTTCTTCCTTTCAAACAAAATGTTCAGCTTTGTTCAGACAGGCTTGAAAGCCGAAAATATTTGATGCAGATCATTCTTTCCATCTGTATGTCTTAAGAAAAATACCCTGTGTTTCAGTGGCTAAGCGGCCAGAGCCATTTCCAAGTAGGCAGTTTGGCCATGATAAAAGAACATTCCTCAGTTTCAGTTGCCCATGACAGAATTTGCCCCCACAAATTGGCCACCAATCCCACTACTTTGTATGAATGAAAAAAATAATCTTGCTGACTTTCAGCCCTCCCCAGTGAATTTCATACACAAACAAATAGCTTATGTATTAAGTCAGACAATCCCAAATGTCTCATTCAAAATCCATCAAGCTATGTGTGTATGTTATAGTGACAAATAGACACATAGAAACTTACTGTCATTTATATAGTTAAACCAAACTCAGTTCATAGTAGTTTTCAAGTAATGGTCAATACTACCTTGTCTAAATGAAAATAATAACAATAACTGGGTTGACCCTATGACTCTCATGTGAATTTTATGTACACTACGCAACCTATATTTTAAGTCCTAACGTAACCATCCTATATGTTAACCATCCAATCTGTCCAGCTATTTTCACTTGATACAGTGACAAAGAAATCCTTAATGTTATTTATAGTAGATGACCAGAAGGGAGAATGAAATGTAAAACAGAGAAATACCAAAAGAGAGGTGCTTGAATTAGGGGTCATGACAGTCAAAAGATATATATACAAGTGAATCTAATCTTTCATGTTATGAAGGGGCACATTTATTAAAAGCAAAACATGGCCACATGTCATACACACATCTGTCTCATGCTCTTGGATCACTTCTTCAGATAATATTTATGAGCCTCATAATGGGGTAGTGAGACCCATAATCAAAAATATAAGATACGCAGATGACACTGTATTAGTAGTAGTAAATAGCAAAGATTTGATTGACTAGTGAAGAAAGTCAAGGAAGAAAGTACAAATTCAGGTTTACAGTTGAACACTGAGAAAACTAAAATAACAACCACAGTTGATTTACATAACAATGAAGACATTGAAATAGCTAAGGATTTTCCATGCCTTAGTTTAGTCATTAGTCAGAAAGGATGCTATAGTCAAGAAATCAGAAGAGGACTAGGACTTGGAAGGGCAGCTATGAAGGAACTAGACAAGATGAGGTACAAGTTTTAAGATATATCATTGAATATCAAAGTCAAGATCATTCATTCCACTGTATTCCCAATTTCTATGCATAATTATGAAAGTCAAACAGTGAAGAAAGTTGATAGGAAGAAAATCAACTCCTTTGAAATGTGGTGCTGGAGGAAATTTTTGTGGATACTGTGGGCAGCCAAAAAGACAAATGTGCGAGTCTGAGAGCAAATCAAACCTGAACTCTCCCTAGAAGCCAAAATGACTAAGCTCAGGATGTTGTTGTTTGGACATATCATGAGAAGACATGACTCACTAGACAAAACAATGATATTAGACAAGATATACTACAATAGGAAAAGAAGAAGATCACAATATAGGCTGTAGACGTCAATCAAGGAAATCACTGTCCTGAGTTTGCAAGATCTGTGCAGGGTTGTTGATGACATAGGTCAAAGTCATCTTGATGGCATTTAACAGCAACAACAGAGGCCCATCCAGACAACAAAGTTGTGCTATTGTGTTTTACGCTTTGTTTGTTGGCCCACCTCCCTAATTATCATTTTCTGGTTTATTTTTTTTTCCCCATCTTTAAAATATATTTCAGAAGAAAATGTGAACACATTTCACTGAAATACGGGGGTGATCATCTTCCTCTAAGTCAGGGCTTCCCAAATGGTGTGTTGTGACACGTTAGTGTGTCACCTGAAGTGTGTAGGTGTGTCACATCCCTGGGCCAAGAATGACCCCCTCATCTGAGTCTTGGAAATGGATGTTATTATTTATAAATCATATATTTTTAAAAATATAAATGAAAAGTTTTCATGAGATATGTTGTGTCCCCATACATATCGTCATTACAATTTATGTATGTGCCTGAATCTCTTATAAGGGGTTAGTTTAACCTCTGATTTGCTAGTAAAACTGAATTACTGTGTTGCAAAATGACGTGTGTCTCAAAACTGTGTCACCAACATGAAAAGTCTGGAAAGCTCTGTATATTGTCAAAGTCACAATCTCATGTTTCCTTTCATTCACAGTAGTAGGGTTTCCCACTCTAGACACCATCTGAAATGATTTCTATGTGAATGTTGCTTTGTGTGCCATTAATCTAACTCTTGTGCACAGCTTAGGAAAGCAGCTTTTTGGATTACCATTCTCAGAATACTCCAGGAAGCATGGCCACCAACCACATTTGATGCGGGATTGTGGGGGGTTGTAATCCTAAAAGTAACCATTCCATGGTTGGGTTGACTTAACTGTTATGATATGAACTTTAATAGACAATAGTCAACTTAATCAGATTCTTTATAAGTTTTTCATTCCATCCCTGTATGGTGTGAAGGAGAGCTGATTCAAAATGACTACTGTAAATGAGAACAATGTGCTGAAGATGGAAAACCTGTGATGTTCAATCGCAATTATAGCAATGCATTAAAAGGTTTTTTTACCCTCTGGGTATTCCTGGCAAGTGAAACTGAAGTTAAGTGTTCCTCCTACTGTGATTTGGAAGTCTACGGGGGAAATCTTGCATCGTTGTCATTAAAGGGCAAGGACATCAATATTAACCAGATGGTTCCTGCTATTTGAAAAGAGTTGTGTTTATGACAAGAATTTCTGGTTTACAGCTAATGATGAAACATTTCAGTAAAATGTGGAATTTGAAGGCGAGGCAATATGAAGCTTTTAACATAATCTTTTCTGTAGCACTGTTGGAATGCTTTAAGTTTTTTGAAAAAAGAAATAAAGGTAATTGCTCAGTGCTGATTATTCAACTGCTGGAGGCAGGGTGTTCGGTTTAAGGTTTGTATCTAGGCTAAGGGGAAACAGGGAAGATATAAATTCCCTGTTACAGGGGTTTCACTGGCTACTGCTCTGTTCTTGTGGAAAATGCAAAGTGCTCTTTAGGACCTATAAAGCCCTATGCAGCCTGGGTCCACACTACTTAAAGACTGGTTAAATAAACCTGCCTGAGATTCCTGGGGAAGGGCTTTCTCTCAGACCCACTAGGGTCACAGGCATGTTTAGTCATGTGAGAAGGTCTTCTCAGTAGTGCTAGAACTCCCAACATGGGAAACTAGGCTGTTTGCTTCTCTGCCCTCCTTCCACCAGCAACCAGAGTTAAAAAAATAAAACTAGGAAAACTTTGATTATTAGTTGGTGCAGCAGAAGGGTCTTTTAGTGAGGAAGATACTATGTTTTTCCCCCCTTCATTTTTATGTTTCCAGTGCTTTCAAACTGTTTTAATGCTGTGCTGTTTTTAATGGAATTGTACCACAGGTAGAGAAACTCAGTAAGGGAAGCCACTTCCCTGACTTTGCAGGATCAGAGTCAGGCTAGAATAACAGGATGTCTTGGAGACCTCTCATTCATAAGTTGCTATAAGTTGAGGCTGGCTTGGTGGTTATTCACAACAACAATTTTTAATAGGATAGTCTATCTGACTGTTTTAAACAATTGATTCAGGATTCTCCTTGTCAGTTTTTTCCACGCTTGAGAAATATGCTTTTAAAAATATTTTTTTAAAATATTTTTTGGAATATTTTGGAATATTTTTTTCCATCCATAATTAGGAAGAAACCAATAACCATAATTGTACTGCCAAGTTCTTGCAGCAAGATATGTATTTTTGGCAAGTAGTTATGATAACATTTCCTGGTAGAACCCTACCACACTCATCATTTCAGTGTGGCAGCCCCCCTGGGGCCATTTCCATTTTGGTGGACAGTGGAGAGCAGTAGAGACATATTCAGAGATTTCCCTTTAGATGTATTCACTGCAATAGCATTCTCAGATACCTCTTGGGCTCCCCAGAGGTTCTTGGGATAACATTATTACTGTGTATTCAGCTAAAGGTAAGTAGTTGGTTGCATCTCTGCAATTCCCCCAGTCTCCATTGACACAGAACTGACCACACTGTGGGGTGGGGAGACTGCCAAATTGAAAAAGTTGGGTTTTGGGGAATTTGGTTGCTGCATGGTCAGAATGGAATGTCAGTCTACAATGACCAAAAAAGTGGTGTGGGTGTGTGCGTGCGTGGGTGTGTATCTGCTTTCATGTTGCTTGTCAACTTATGGTGATCCCATGAATTTCATGGGGTTTTCATAGGCAAGGAAACCTCAGAGGTAGTTTTGCCAGTTCCTTCCTCTTAGCTGACATCACCTGGTATTCATTGGCAGTCTCCCATCCAACTACTAACCAGAGCTGACCTTCCTTAGCTTTCAAGACCAGAAAAGTGTGTTATAGTGGTATAATTTGGACGTATGCCATCTTAACTTACTAACAGTATGACAATTTATGTATTTGAAAAGCATAGTGATCTATGGAAAAGAAAACTGCTTAAAAGTTTGCCTGTTAAAAATGTGAAGGACAGTGCATAAAGTGGGAACAGTGTGTACCAAAATACTGTGAATTTCAATGTGAGAAGAAAAGTGCAAACCAAATTTCTATACAATCCAATATGAAACAATAACACAAAAGGGAAAAAAGGGTGGGAGTTAGATAAATGCAATGAAATCAAGAATGTCAGGGTTTCCACATCATTAGTTATGTGATATGACAAATCTGGACTGCGAGACACCAAGGCCATTATTTGCCTTTTAATCACTTGCAGGTCATAGGATCAATTCCTCTGAAGCCACCTCTGATCTTTAAATAAGCTAGGGGATTTTGTACATTTCTCCTTGGCAGTATACATTCTTGCCCTAATTGCAGAAGAGGAACCTCTGCCCTTCTTGTGTTTGATAGATGATTCTTGTTTCTGTCTCAGACACATCCAGGGAAAACTTTAGCCATTTTCCAAGTGGCTTATTAGGAAGTGAGCACAACACAGCAACAAGTATGCATTGTCTAATGGTGCCAATACTTCCCCTTCCCCCTGAGAACTGGCATATATAAATGGAGAAAAAAAAGAAAAGGCAATTATTTCTGAACTCTGTTGGACCAACTGCTGATCAATAATATGTTTGATTTAAATTCTTGGGCTTCCTTCCTTCCTTTCTGAAATAATATTGCTAATTAGGACTGCCAGGTTGTAAAACAGAGAACAAGCTTTTAGCTTTAAGTACCCCAATAAAGTGGAAGATGAGAAAGCCATGCTTGTTCTAATTATACACTGGTAAAGCGAGTTTCTTCTTAAATGCATCTTTTGACAGAAACTCTACTGGCAAAATGAATGGGAGAACAGCATTTGAGCTCTCCGTGTGTCAGACTGTAATATTTAGTACCAATCATCTCTAGGTCTGTCTGGTTTGCCCTCAACTCAGCCAACCCCACTTCTCCTGTGCTTAGTAAAATTACAACAGTAAAGAAAACAGTTTTGAGTTTAAAGGACTTTGATGGCAGTGCACTTACTGGGTTGGTAGCATTTGATGTGCAATGAGAAAAGGCTGGGATACTTTATGTTTAATTAAATTCCCATTCTCAAATACATAAATAAATGAAGGTCTCTGCTCCCCTTCCGGTGTAACTGATCAACACTGTCTAATGTATATGCCATTATTTCAATTATGTTGTTTTTATGGTTTATAGAGTTGGCTTGCTTGCAGAGCTTTTCCTGAAATCAGTTTTATTTTTCTTTTGCCAGTACAATTTTACAGCCTTATTATTATAAGGCTATAACTAAAATCATGTAGATAGGAGAAAACTGCCAAAATGCATTTTTTGTGAGGTAGAAGAGGTGGCTGCCACCAGCATTTGGGAGCTTTGTAAGCCATGAATTCCTATTTGAAACAACAAATGAAGACTTTTTTTTAAAAAAATATTGAGACAGTGCCTGAAGGAATTTTGACTTGCCTGGAGGAATTGCTACCATTTGGGCTTATAGGGCCAGGTGGCAAAAGACTTTAGCAGTAATACCTGGTCTGTTTTCCAACAAATACCATAAGAGATGAAGTCTACTTGTAGGGGCAGTCACTGACTCCCATGGCAGGCATGGAAATGAATCCACTCTGAGTTGAAGTCCAGATATTAAAGTAGCTATTCAGGGTTATGAATCCTAAACAGTCTGGAATAAAATGCAGTGAAAATTTGTAACTATTGTGGCATGGAAGCCTCTGGGTGCTCTTGGATGCACAGAGATGTATAAGCACAGAGATGTATAACAGAGAAGCAAGGTGAGAGTAAGCCCAAATCTGTGCGCTGAAAGCTGGGCAAAGAGGGTCCCAGATGGTATACATCATCACTACTGTTCTTTTCAGTACCAAATTTGTCACATGACTGGTGGTTACAAGCTTCATCTGACATGTTAATTTTCTGTGTGGTGGGATAGGTATTGATTTTTTTTGAATGTAAAAGCATTGATTCACATGCATTCTCATCTGAAGTGGCCAGAGACAGATTGACTACATCTGTATAAACTAGGTCTCAGTTGCTTTTATAAAGGAAATAATATGTGAAATCTGAGCTCTAATAAGAAACCACATGGACCAATCTGTTTCCAGAATAAAATTTCTCATGGTGTTGCCAATACATGGCCAAGATTTCACATCAGAATGAGATAGGTTGCCACCTGAAGAATTATGCAGTGATTATGTTATGCTGCACAACTGATTGCATATCAGAAACAGTTTCTGTGCATGCACCTATTGCATAGAATCAAATGCAAAGAAACAGTTAAAGAAGGGTGTTACTGTTCAATTTGCAGTGATTAAAAAGGACTGTTAAAAGACAAATGAGTCTTTGAACAAATGAAGCCTGAACTCTCCCTAGGAGCCAGGATGACTAAATTGAGGCTGTCATACTTTGGCCATATCACAAAAATCATAGAATCATAGAGTTGGAAGAGACCACGGGGGACATCCAGTCCAACCCCCTGCCATGCAGGGATCCCCATCAAAGCACTCCCAACAGATGACCATCCAACCTCTGCTTAAAAACCTCCAAAGAAGGAGACTCCACCTCACTCCAAGGCAGCATATTCCACTGCCAAATAGTCTGACCATCAGGAATTTCTTCCTGAGGTTTAGGTGGAATCTCTTTTCTTGCAGTTTGAATCCATTGCTCCTTGTCCTAGTCTCTGGGGCAGTGGAAAACAAGCCTGCTCCCTCCTCAACATGACATCCCTTCAAATATTTAAACATGGCTATCATGTCCCCTCTTAACCTTCTTTTCTGCAGACCCAGTTCCCTAAGCTGCTCCTCATAGGGCATGGCTTCCAGACCCTTCACCATTTTGGTCGCCCTCCTCTGGACATGCTCCAGCTTGTTGATATCCTTCTTGAATTGAGGTGCCCAGAACTGGACACAGTATTCCAGATGTGATCTAACCAATGCAGAACAGAGTGGTACCATTACCTCCCTCAACCTAGACACCATACTCATATTGTTGCAACTAAGGATTGCATTGGCTTTCTTGGCTGCCATAAAGAAGGCACAATTCACTAGAAAAGACAATAATGGTTGGTAAGGGAAAAGCCAGTAGGAAAGGAAGAAGACTCCAATAGAGATTCAATCAGAGAAGACATGTCCCTGAATCTGCAAGACCTGATCAAGGTGGTTGATGGTAGAGTGGCTTGGAGGTCTCTCTTCCATAGAGTCGCCATAGGTTGAGGTCAACCTGATGGCAGTTAACAACAACAAAACAGCAATATGCGCACCTGCTTGACAAAGGTTATACATGTAGAACTCTGTACAATCATAAAATGAATGTCTCCACTGTGCAGTGACCAAAAAAGCACATCCACTGGCATATGTCACCATTGGCATTCTGATTGCAACAGCTTTTGTGGTGAAAAAGCATGTCTTTTTACGTGTGTGTGTGCACGAGTGCATGCATACATGCAAGTGTATGCATCCCTCTCAGATTAGCATGCAGATTTAGATTAATTTTTTTAGAAAGGAAGTTGGATGGAAGCCACAATGGTTCATAAGGTGTGCTGCTTGGCATGATTGCAGCATTCACCCTTCACCATGTTGTGCTAAAATAGGAAGGAAATTGTTTCTCTTTACAAATATGTTTATTGCACTTTGAGTAGAAGAACAGAGGAACAAAAGAGACCAGGACAGCCAAAACAAGTTGCTGTCTGAGACATAACAGGAAATAATGCTGTTCCTACCATTCAAGATACCCAAAGCTATCCAAATTAACTGGACATCAGAGGCAGGAAATTCTAGAAACTCAGGAATAAACATACAATAAGGATAATTTTGTTTGTTTTTCATGGGAACCCATATGGTGATTTGAGTGTTGGATTATGACCTTGGAAACTAGGGTACAATTCCTCTTTTGACAATGGAAAACCACTGGTTGACCTTGTGCACACCGCATACACTCAGCCCCAGAAATCCCTGTGATAGGTTCACTTTAGGGTTGCCATAAATGGGAAATGACTTGAAGCCACACAACAACAATAATTAGATCAGACCAAAGGTGTGATCAAGGATATCCTGTTCCCCACAATGACCAAAAGCAGCTACCTGCTATTGGGAAGCCCATAAACAGAGCATGATAAGAAGCTTTCAGCAGCAAAAGAGAGATCCAAAAGAACTATGTAATGCTTCTTGTATATGCATGGATCATGCATTAAGGAATAAGAACGAGTCTTGCCTCTCTCACCACACAGACAATCTTAAATGAGAACCAGGACCTATGTCTATCAAAGACTAGAGCTGTACGCCCTGCTTAGATAATGTGTCTAACTTTTTCACAGTAGGTACATCACATGAATAGGGCATGCTTGCATCAACAAGGGCTCCAATTCACTTGCAAAGCTTCACTTTTAGCAAGAGAGAGCTTTCCATCTTGTGACATGTATAGCTTATATTAGGGATGGGACGAATCCAGAATTTTTTGAATCCGGATTTGAATCCCTGGAAGGTTCTGGGAATCCACAAATCTTGAATCTTTTGAATTCTTTTTTTAAAAAGAATTTAAAAAGCAAGGGAAAGAAGGATAATCTTGGGCAAGACACACTCTCTCAGCCTTAGCAAAAGCCTAGGCAAAGGCAGACCTCCCTCTGAGGAAATCTGGCCAAGACAATTGTCATAGTTTTGCCTCAGGATCTCCCCAGATTGAAAATGACATGAAGGCCCTTTCTACATAGGCAGGAAAATGTGGATTAATCGCACATTTTCCTGCCTGTGTAAACAGGGCCACATACTACAGTAGAGAGATAATCCAGGTCAAAACTGGATTTTCTTTGCATAGCTCCTTATGGCATCTTGGAGTTTGCAGTTTGATGATACACCAGCACATTTTGGCAGAGAAGGCTGTGACACCTTGTAAAACTACAAACCCCAGAATTGTGTCTGAAAGAGGTTTGCAAGGGAGCTATACAAAGGAATGTTTCAGCTGTCCTTGAAATCTCAAGCCTGTAGCTTCCAGTCAAGTACTGAACTTAAATATGAAATGTTCAATTTAAGTATCAGAATACAAGCCCAGATGCAATTTGTGAAATTGTTAGCAAAGGTCATTATTACTCCAAGGGAAAACCTCGCCTACTTAACTATCTTCCTTTGTATGTATAGTCTCCCAGGTTTTCAGGCATCCTGGTCTCCCTGGTTTTCAGACGTTCCAGTCTCCAACAATCTGTTTAGTTGGTGGATTCGAAAGATTCGGTTTGCCTCTTTTGGCACAGAGATTCGGGTTTGGAAATCTCAAATCTTTACGCAGGATTCGAGGATTCCGTTGACCCATCCCTAGCTTATATGCATGGCGGTGTTTGGAATAACTCCTATTCAAGTAGCAGTGCTGCTTCTAAGACAGTATCTGTCCCCTGAAAGTAACAACAACCCACAATCAGACTATTCAGGGCTTCTTTTTGCCAGCTGATTCCAAAAATTCTGTTTGTGCCTTTGCCCACTCTGAAAATAGCTTCATTATTTCCTCTCTTGGCATCCACTTCAAGGTGGAAAATTTGGTTAACCTTGATAAAATTAATCTTGGTGAATAACCTTGGCATGCAGGTATGGCTTGGATTCCAGCTATCTGGAAGAGCGGATGGTTTAGTTAATGAGTCATGAGTAGTAATTGTAACTGATTAAGCCACCTTAGGCCTATTCTGCACATAGAGAGTATGCTTCTTTACAATATTATTCTTTGAAATTTTACTTCTTGTGACAGAGGAATGGATGAAGGGAGGAATGATTTTCAGTAGGAGCAGGATCAGAGAAAGAATGCGAGTTACAAGATAAGGAGAGGAGTTATGGAGAGAGATTGTATTAGTTTATTGTATTAAAGTACTCTTCTTTATTGTTAAGCAGGTGATTACCATTCTGGATGTAGACTAGCTGAATAAATAAATATTTTGTGAAATCTTAAATGCCCGTGTTTTGGTTTGGTTGATTATAAAGATATGGAAGAAAAGAATGGAAATTGCACATCACAAATCTCATTGATTTAAATGAGTCTTATCCAACAGGACAAGAGTAGGCCAAGAGGGGGCTGTGACTCACATGTGGCCCCCATGACCATTTCTGAGACCCCAGGTCCCTGGGGCAAAAAAAATGCATTTTCCCCAAAACATTCTTTTGCTCCAAAACATTCTTTTGCTGCAAAATATCTGTAGGGGGTTTGGAGGCCCTTTCTGCCTGGGACCAAAAGGTAAGAAATGTCAACAGGTCCAGTTTTTCCCCCCAATGTCCTCTAAAGAGTATGGGAGGTATTTCCAACCGTTGCCAACTGGTGCCAAACAGAGGCCTTTTTTTAAAAAACAGAAAGTGAACAGGAGGTGATATCGACTCACTCTCTGTTGTTAAAAAGCCTAAAGTGGGCTCCAAAGGCCCCAAAACATTATGAGAATGCCCAGTGTCATCTGGAGGGGGACTGGGGACATTTACTTATTTAATTTTGTAGGTTCAAGTGCAGTGAGGCATTGCAGTCCCGCAAGGTCTCTCAGGAAGCTAATGAAGCCCACTAGTCTTCTACAGTTGCCTATCCCTGCAGTAGGACTAGCTGGCTTTAGGCCAAAGAGGATAGTCTAATTGTTTTCTTCAAATAGGAAGACAGTGACAGCTGGTAGTTGGAGAAGTCCTATGGAAAGTTTGGTCTCAATGGATTCTAGAGTCCAGAGTACTGTTAAAGACCCCCATATGGATATATCATACTTCTTTTTGAAAGAGATGCCTGTACTGGGCTTCAAAAGGCCATACTATAGAAGAGAAGCTAACTGTAGTATCATCATCATCGTTAGTGCAAAGCATTTGTTTTAATCAGTTATCCCAGCTGCAAAGAAGAATCATTTAAGAAAATGCTTTGCTTCTTCCCTTCTCTCTCCCTGCATATGGCAAAGGTTCTGTAGAAAATAATTGGTCTAGGGAAATTATTCTCTTTAAAATCAAACTAACTGTAGACATTTCTTATTAACCTCACAAAACGTTATTTCCTTGGGTCATCTTATTTTCCATCTGAAATGTCAGCCTTCCTCAGAATATAATTACTTATGTATTTGTGTGTGACAAAGCCCTCTTTTTTCATAGTTTGCCCAAACTGATTATTAAAGCAGCATTTTCACTTCATTTCATATATCAATCCTTTGTCACAAGTGACAATCTTTTTCAATGCTGCTATCCAGCAACTACAGCTCAGCAGGAATCTGTAGTGTAAAAATTTCTTTGATATCCTTCCAGGATATGGTGTATGATTTTGTGTAATTATCCTAAACAAGTTCCCCAAGAAGTAAATTAAACTTATTTTAGTGCAAATCCCATTTGGGAGATTAGATTTCTACATTTTCAGTAATTGTGCATTAGAAACATAGTTTGGTACAGGTGTCCACAGGCAGGTAGCACACTCATCAAATGTCAAATTAAATGTTATTGAGGTAGATCCAGAGAAGCACAAAGGGCACTCTGTTCATGCAATGAGGTTTCCTTGTCTTCTTATCACCACATTGATAAGCCCATTACTATAGCTTGGAATACAGGGCCTTTTTGCACTACACTGTTATAGTGCTATTATTCCACTTTCAACATCCTGTGGAATTCTGGGGTTTGTAGTTTACTAAGGCCAAAATGATCTCTGGCTGAGATTTCTAAGTGCCCCTCCCTAAACTGCAAACCCCAGAATTCCATAGGATGTTGAAAGTAGAATAATAGCACTATAACAGTGTAGTGTGGAAAGGCCCACACTCGACATGGGGCTGACTTTGTAAACGCTGCAGAAAAATGCTGTTTATTGTCTATAAAGCCATGTATGGATTATGATTTAGGTCTACACTATCTGAAGGTAATACCCCCCATAAGAACCTGCCAGAAAGTTCTGAAAGTGAGGGGGCTTCCCTCAGTTCCACCACCATCAAACATCTGTCTGGTGAGAGCATGGGAGAGAGTGTTAGTCCAAAATGTGGATGCCAGTACCTCCACGTAACAATGGAGAATTAATTAGCTCAAATTAGGAGGTCTGCAAGAAGGGGGTAACCTAATGAGATCTTTCCACCAATGTTTATGGAGTCTTGCAGGAATGAACCAGCCAGAGATTCCAACATAACTAAAATGAGTTTTATTGATAGCTCAGTCAAGCACAGAAAAGATTCAAACACTTACATATTTTCACAAGAGCTAACTGAAGAATAAAGGAAAGAAAGTTGTGAATAGAGGAGTTTTTTAGGGAATGGGCAATAATTATCGATCCAGAGAACAGTGAAGAAAGTAGCAATTTGCCATAGATGAGCATCTGAGGACAGTACTCATTTGGAAATCAGTGACAATGTGGTGACCAGCAAACGAAGTACTGCATTGAACTGCTCAAAATGGAAAGTTCTTATACTCAAAATCTACTCTGTGGGTATGGGTGTGTATGTGTGAGTCCCTAGCCATGCAGACAAAGAAAGTTGCAACAAGGACAATGGAATCCGGATGGAGTTAATGGTCTTAGTGTTTAGGTGACAAAGAGGTAATGACTGTGGTAATAGCCCTGTATTGTGAAGTACCTGAAAAACAATCAGTTCCCAAAAGTTTTCTGGAATAAAAAGATCTTCATCGGCTGTGTAAAAGACAGCAAAAAAGAAGAAATCATATCCTCCCTTGAAAGGGAGTTTTAAAGTATGGGAGTAGCCACAGATAAGGCCCTCTTCTGTATTCCCCCCAAACATACTTGTCAAGGTGGCCGGACTGGGAACATTGCCTCTCTTAAGATCTTAAAATTTAGGCAGGCTTATATGGAAAGATATGGCATGACATCTCAGAAGGAAGTTTCACTGAGTAATGCACACCTCATTCTGAGATAAGTGTTCATAGGCTATTTCAGCCTTAAATACCAGTGGTTCAGCATTTTACAATATATTGCTCATGAAGCTGAAAAAAGAGAAAATGTGCTCATTTGTGAAAAATATACTCCCATTTTTCACATTATTACCAGAATGATTGTTCTAATTAACCTTCAGTCTCTTAATTTTCTACTTCCTTTTAGCTTCATTTTCTATCATTTCATAATTTTTACATAATAATCCATAGCAGGTTTTTTTTAATATCTGTTAGGAGTTATTAACTGTCCACTGATTTTACAAAACTTAATAGGTACAGTTTAAACATATGCTTAAACTGTACTTGTTCAAGTAAAAAAAGCAAAGGTGAACATTTCTTTAACTATTTACCACCATACCAACAAGCTCCCAGAGTCTTCTCATCTGGCCCATGCCTTCCCTACCTTGACTCTTTCTCCTCCCAGAAATTAAATTTGTAAAAGTTTTCCTTTTGCTTCAGTTAATGTTTTCCCTCCATGCCTAAACAGCATAGTCGCAGTTTGATTGTTGAACCTCAGCCTGGTCTTCCTTCTGCATCAACTCCCTTTTGAGTTTCTCCGACTCCTGCCTCCTCACTTCAAGAGCTCTTTTCTGTGGGAACTTTCCTTCTCAGTGGCTCTAATCATGCCACACAGCCCTTTAAAAACTTGTCTCTGGCTTTCCTCCTCCTCAACCAGTGGTGGCTGCCTGTCCAGCTAAAGATGGATTGCAGCCCAATTTCTCAGGACCACAAACCTCTCCCAACGCCCCCACAACCAAGAAAGGAGATGGACAAGAGAGAGGAAGTATTGGGCCACCGTGCTAACCCACCCCCCTTTCTGTCTCCTTTCCATGACCTGGTTTGGACCCTGGGTGCTTATTCTCCCCACCATGCTCCAGCCTCCTTACCCCCTACATAGATATTTTGTTATTTTTAATTTTTCTACTTTTACAGGGGTCATGTGCCCCTAGCCCTAGGGCCAATTGTACTGACCTCTGTGCCAAGGAAATGTCTGCAGGCCAGTCTAGGAAAACCTATGTGCAGGATGAGGTTTCTGCATTGAGAGTTCCCTTCTCACAGGCTCATGTTGTTCTATCTTGGTAGGACCCTCATAGCAGGAGGAACATTGACTGAATAATATTGCATGGAAGAATCATCAGTGTGATACAAAGCTTCTCACTTTGCATTTACATCAAGTGTGTGTGTGTGCCTGCGTGTTCAGTCATGTCTGTATTTGTGCATACGTGTCTGTATGAGGAGAGACACAAACACATGGTATTTTTTTAACAGTAATTCTAGTGAAGTGTTATTCAAAGTGGTGGTCTGCACACCACTGCTGATCCACAAACCATTACCTACCACATCCTAGTGAGTCTCTAGGAAAGAAAGCAAGAACTATAGCCAATGGCCACACATGTGCTTCTGGTGTCTGGCACATCGGGGAAGAGAAAACTGCTTCACTCCTCACATCAGATAGCTTGACAGGCACTATTCTAATTGACAACAACATCCACAGGTCAATCATCTTCTCCATGTTCACATCCAGAGCTTTGAAGGAACTAGTTACAAATACCTACTTACTAGTAATTTTTTAAAAAAGTTTTTTTTTTTAATGTACCTTGGCCAGAATACCCTCACCAGCATGACTAGTGGACATGTTACAAGGCCAATTTGGGAGTGTTAACTAAAAGATGGGTCTTTTGAAGCTCTGATAGCATTACGATACAGTTATAAATAAACAAGGGAGAACATTAATTCATTTCATAGTGCATTTTAGTTATAGGGAGGTGGCCTCACCAAATGGTAAAGGAAAAATATAACATGATAAATGTTGGATTGTACTGTGCCTCATGCTCCTGTCATGTGCAGGGAAGCAGGTAGTGAGACCAAAATGAGTGTGAGAGAAAATGAGAGAAGAGTGTTTTGACTACAGGCCAATAGCTTGTAGAATTATATCTATTTTAATTGCTTTTAAGAAATAGACAAGAAAATGTTGCTTTCCAAAACTTTACCCACAATGGGATTAAGCACTTTGAGACTATGGAATTGGAACAATTATTTTTTAAAATAATACTCCAAGCTTTGCTTACGCTTTTGGTTCATTAGGACAAGAAACTATACTAGTACAATTTATCATTGGACAGGTAGTTCTGTTCTTGGCAACAAACATTTACACTTTCCCAAGAAACATTATTCTATAACAAATGCAGATTTTCCTTCTCATATTAAAATAGTAATAATAATAATTCAGCTGTCTGGTCTTATTTCAAAGCAAACATGCATTCCTAATCAAAGGAAATTGTATGCAAAATGACACTTTGGTTCATCTCTGCAGAGGAGGCACCAAGGACATATCACTTCTGCAAAATGCATTAAAAAAAATCATCTCGTTCCTACATTAATTCAACATAACTGATTTTGAGAACTCTGTTAGTCAAATTAATATTTTACAGTGATGCTGGGAGGGATATTTTAACATGCATCACTGCAGCCTCTCTCTTTTGTTGCCAGTGTCAGCTTGTCACTGTGTACACCTTCAGACACAGGAAGGCTGTTGCTAATGAGCTCACCACATCATGTTTCCTTCTCCGAAAGTCCCTTGCTAATGATGGGGAGGGGGGTCTTAAGTTTGCATCAGTTCTCAAGATCAAATTGGTTTAGCTTGCCAACACTGTCATGAAACTTACTCATTGTCTAAGCTATACCTGATGCATTGGAATGGACAGTTATTGTGTGCACAGTGTACAGTCCCTAAAATTTTGTCAATGAAGGACTTGGGATGTCCCAGAATGACTTGGAAGGGCATAAAAATTCGGGCTGAACATCTCTTGAACAAGAAGATAAGGATGACTGGCTGTACTAACCCTAAGAAGTCAATAAATATTTGCCTTATAAATGTAACATTTACAAGTTCTCCTTTGACAGACATCTCTTCTTCCATGTCAGCTTTGATAAGTATGGATTAATACACAGCATCCACTTTCCACACTTATTTCAAGATAAAGCACAGGATTGTGAGCCAAAAATGTCATTAGCTGACTAATACTCAGCCAGCTGGCCTCAGTGCTAGGAAAGGTCTGGGCACAGCAAGTCAGAGAAGCATGAATTAGAGTGAGGGAAAAACAGAAAGAGATTTACAGATCTCAGCTATGATGTTACCTGCTCCTCTCTGGGGACAGACGAGTGAATTCATGATGCTACTTGCAAAAATGTCAGATGCTTTGACTAGATAATATATTATCTGGCCTTGTTGACTAGGTTTGGCAAATGAGGAAATGGTAGTTGAGCTTCCACTTCACAATCAATCAAAGAGAAGCAGTGAAGATGTGTAGGGCTTCTAAACACATGGAGGCAGGATTAATTACTATTATGTTTTTCAAATGGTTGCTAACACTGGGCTAGAAGAGCTGATTGTCAGAAGATATACTTTTAGACAACTTGGCTCTAAACACCTTTAATATATACATATTTGTATATGCATGTGTGTGTGTGTGTGTGTGTGTATGTATGTATATATTTACTATATAAAAGTCACAGTTTGTGAGTGAGTTTGTCTGTTTATCTCTGTTAGGCTGGCAAAGACTATATATGATTGGCTGTGTGAGGCAAGAAGACCTCATAAGATTGGCTGGCTGGGAAGATTCTACGGAATCCTGGGGTGGCAGTTTAGGGAGGGGCCTTTAGAATTCTCAGCCAGAGAGCTCTGAATAGGCTGGTTGCTATAGAGACGAGGCCTAGCACCAAGAAGAAGGCCAATGCATTCCCTCAGAAACCAAACCTCTGTATGTAAACAACTCTGAAGACAGAATGGATTGGGGAATATGGAGAAAAGTTTCAGGTACTGGACAAGGCAGTTTGGGGAATTAGAGACACAGGATATCAAATCTGTGTATTTCAACTGTATCTAACTCCTAAGGTAAGGTAAGGTATTTCCTGGGGTATTTCTAACAAGTGTTACCTATGAGAAAATAAAATCCTGGGCAATGTTGGGTAAATATGCTAGTACACACACACACACACACATATAAACAGACTCTATATGTCTTCTCAATTGTATCTGAAATTCATTGCCTGCCCTCCACTCCCAAAAAAAGTCTTGTAGGAAGGATGTATTTGATCCCAAGGATAGGGAATCATGAGATGCCCTCTAAACAGGAAGGGTTTCTTTTTCTCGGCCTTCAGTCAATTGGGGATGCTGATGGAAAAACCATTCATTTTTCTTTGTTGCTAATAACACATCCTGAAGCTCAAATGTTTGTTTACCTGGCTTAGTTAAAGAATACTGTGCTAACATTTGAGAGCACCTGAAATAGAATCTGAGAAGGCAAACCAAACCATGGCTTCTTTGTCTGTTAACTAGGAACAGTAATGTACTTACATAAGAGGAGTTTTGTAAGGATAAATGGCATAAGAAAATATTTCCCATTGTTGTGTAAGTGTTGAAGGGAATAAGCCTGTGCATTATCCACATCCTTCACTCAGGAACTGATGTATTAAACAGCATATTTGATATCACGGTTATGATATGTCTGGTGAGAGCACTAGATATCCTTTTGATATCAAATAATTTGGCCTTTGCTTGACTTTTCTCTGCCACCCTGCTCCACATGTTTGCAGAAGTTAACCGGACAAGCACGTATTGGGCGCGGCCGTTAATGGTTGTACATTCCAAGACCTCATTCAGGCAGGCTTGAGCCTCTTCGTTGCTTTAGGGAAAAACCTCCCTACAAACCGGCTTTGCTCAGCGTGTATCTTCACAAAGCCGCACGGCCAAGAGCCGAGCCATTCTTTTATGTTGAGCCATCAGCGTCCTGGCCATACTATTGTCATCCAGCACTAAGCCCATCATGCAAAACCTGACCTTTTCCAACTCCTTTGTCAAGCTCCAAAATTCCTTTGTTCTCACTGAGCATAGCGTAGCCTGTAGGTAAAATCCACCCTATAAAAGGTCCCCATTTTCAGGACTTCCTTGGATCACTTGCTCGGATTGCTTGGACCACCCTGGACTTCCATCCAGCCTTGCTGCCGCTCTGTCCAGTGAAGTTTTCCTCTCAGTTCCCTATAACTGAGTTTGTCTCCTTTTTGGACTACTTTGGACTTTGGACTACTTTGCTGCTGATTTGTCTGAAGAACTACCCTCAGCAAGCCACGCTGAGTTTCTTCCCTGCAACCCCAGCTTCTCTCCAGGACTACGAGACCAGGTGTCGTATTACCCATTCCCTAAAAGCTCTCCATTTCTATTTCTAGTTAGCTGTGTGCATGTGGTGTCTTTTATGTTACTTGTGCTCAATAAATGTTATTTTCGTTACTTTGAAACCTTGTCTGGCTACGTTCTCTGACCTGAAGCCGTAGACATAGGGTAAAAGATCCTAGGTGAAGTTACCCTGCCTCTCGTTAGCTTAAGAGAGTGCTCGAGCTTAATTTCCCCCAGCTTGTGTTTTATTTGGTAATTCAAGTGCCCCTCCCGGGGGGCCCCAACATACAGGGTAACATATTGACAGTGAACTAATGTCTAATTTTTCAATTTCATCAATCCCCATTTTATTTTAAAAAAAAGTATTTCCCCATGCCATTGCATAGGTCACAGAATGCCTGTCATTGCGTCTAGTGGCAGAAATCATAGTGCTGGGATCATAAAAGCCCCTGTTGCCCAAAGTGCTCATCACTGAACTCTCCACCCAATATTGTCAATGCCAACGAGAGCTCCTGCCTGGTATTGCAGGCACTATCAGGGTCCACTTCTGGTGCTACTACTTGTTGCCATCTTCAATCCTCTATATCCTTTCCACATTTATTTATCTTGTAGGCAGAACCGGGCATCATCATAAACCCACTTATATGCAATGTATGACACTGAAATCATACATGGAGTTGGGGTGGGCATCTAAGATGGTATTTGCGTGCTGATGGTGGTGACTGCTTTAAACTTTGTCATACTGAATTGCTTGGCTTTAACAGATTGGCTATCTTGTATGGGAGGCCCATTTCTGCAAGATGACCCACAAAGATCACCTGAGGAAGCTTTTAAATTTTCTGAATATTTCTCTAGCTTGGATCAACATCCAAACCAGTATAAGTGTCCTTTCACAGTTCCCCATCCAATTATAACCATTGCTTTCTATTTGTGACCTAGGAATAACTATGGTCTTAGTAATTCTATGTAATCAAATTCCTCCCCTCTTTCTCACACACACATAGAGGCATAAAAGAGATGTGTGTAAAAAACTAGATTCAATTCCAGTCCTACTCTGGGGCCCTTTTCGCACGGCATTTGCCACACAAAAGGGCCCCTGGAGTGTTGCATGATTGCGAGGAGTGGTCCACACAATGCACTTACAATCACGTGATGCTCCGGGGCCTGCAGGTGCCAATCACACACTATTTCATTTTCTATTTTGAGCCAAAAATGGTGTGTGATCATGCATCAATCTGGGGCCATGCACACACTTACTGCGCTGCAGAAGGAAGAGGAGGGGCTCTCACACTCATGAGCAGGCAGCAGCTGAGGAGCTGAAGCAATGGGGACATGAGAGCCTCTTGCAAGAGGCTGCTCGCATGATCCCCGCACCCCAGCTCTGCAAAAAGGTAAACTGCGGAAAGTGCCTGGGATTTCCCTAAGAAAGCTGATTCAACTTGTGTCACTTCTGAGGCTATCAACTTCTTCTCGGGTCTAAATCAGAGCCTTGTTCCAAAAGTTCTGAAGTGTTGCATCTCTGCATAGAGTCTCACAGGGTGGGCCGTGCAGCCTCCTATTAACCTCCTGGTGGGCAATGATAGGAGTTACAGTCCAGCAACATCTGGGGGTTTATACATACCACATCCTGGACAAACACAGAATGCATATTTCTTTTACTGCTGAAGTAGAGGAAGGAACTGAATTAATCGGGAACTACTTTCGCAATAATTCATGCTTTTTTTTAAAAAAAAGTACCCTGTCACACAGCTCCCAAAATGTGTGCACTATCCAATATCACAGTAGGGAAGGACACTCTTGCTCCCCCACCCTGTTAATAAATTTCTAGTGATCATTTGATTCCTGCATTCTTTTCAGCTTCAGTAAATATGGTGGGATAGAATGATGCCAGTTACTTTTTTTTTTTTTTTAGATTTCTGAGACACAGAAATAAATGCCAAGCAATCATTTCAGTGTTCTTTCCTGCAGTCCAAATAATCATCTGATGTGAATAGAGCAGTGTCCATTTGACAGATGTTACTGTAATTGAAGTACTTTGGTACTGCTAAAAACTTTCAAATAGCTTAAGCTGACAGAAGAAAGATTGAAAACAGACTATAGGTAGTATGCAATCCTTCTGACAGATATAGTTAGATTTATATGTACCATTTAAACCTACTGTCACCCCCTTCACCAGACAAACAAGACAAATAGTAGACACAATCCCACACAAATCTTCCAATATAAATTTTTTAGTGCTAGTGTAAATGCTTTTGCCAGTATTTTTTCCTCATATAATTAATTTTTGCATTACTTCCTGCCAGAACTTGGAAGTGGTATAGTTTTGGACTCCAGCTCCCAGAATCTCCAACTAGCCTACCTATTGGTTGGTGTGAAGTGAATTTCTTTGAATTCTAATCCTAAAATTAACTTTGTCAAGTTCTGTTTCTCCCTAATATATGCATTTTTGGCACACATTGTTCCTTAATGTATTCATTTTCACATGCATATTGTAAGTTGAAACTTGGGGTGTGAAATTCCTGCCTCTTGTGCAATCCTGGAATTGACAGTTTGGTCAGAAACACCACAGGATCTCTGGCTGAGGGTTGTAAAGGCCTCTCCTTCAACTGCCAATCCCAGGATCCCGTAGGATAGAACCATGGCAGTTAAACTACAATAATAACACTCTACTTGTGCAGCACGATCAGGTCCTCAGTACAAGGACTAGCCTCTGACCTGGACAAGGATTCTGAAATCCTTTTGTGCTTCTCCGAATATTTTCACCTTTCTCTATGTGTCTCTCTCATCCTCTCTCAAACACCTCAGGATCCTTCCTAAATTAGCCCTCATCCTTATTACCTAATATTTGGAGATCTCAGCCTGCTCTAGACTATGAAGATCCACAGATGGATCCTTGTTTCAAGCATCATGGCTTATTGCTACTGCAGTCCAGTCACGTGCTTTTCCAGTAGATCTTCTCCACAGCTGCTGTACGTTAAAATATTTTATACATTTTTGTGCCTTTTTTCTATGGGTGAAAAAAAATTCAAAAATATTCAACATGGTTGAAAAACATGTTTCTTGAGTTCAGGAAGATGAGAAGATTCTTTGCCAAGAATTTTCACAGCTCAGGACCCTTGTGATAGTTTTGCACAGAAATAGCACTTTTTGTACAAGGGAACAGAATTTTCAGTCCATAAAATATTTCTGCATGGAAACATTATTTTCTCCATAGAAAATGTTGTTTTCTGCCAAAAAAGTGTGAATTTTGTGCAGAACAAGTCGTGAACCATGAATAATAATCCTTGAAACCTGCACATTTTTGAAGGCCCTTTTCGCACAGCATTTGCCATGCAAAAGAACCTCTGGAGCATCGCACAATTGCAGGGAACAATTCAGATGATGTCTTCATAATTGCATGATGCTGCCAGGGCCAACAGGCGCTGATTGCACACTATTTCATTTTCAGCTTGTAGCCAAAAATGGTGCGAGATCATGTGTTGCTCCGAGGCCCCCCCTCACACTTACCATGCGTGTGGACCCTCCGGAGACGTGGCCCTCGCACTTCCTCCCCAGTGCAGTCTGGGAAAATGCTTGGCTGCACTGTGGAAGGAAGAGGCAGAGCCCTTATGCTGCCTGCTGGCCAGCAGGCAGCAGCTGCAGAGCCGAAGCAGCAGGGATGTGAGAGCCTCTTGCAAGAGGTTGTTCACATGATCCCTGCACCCCCGCACCAGAAAGAGGTAAGGTGTGGAAAGGGCCAAAGACTTCACACAGTGGGAAGAAAATTTCTGTTTCCTCATTGCTTCTTTTCAGAACACGTATAGCAGAGAATTACATTCCTATTGCTTCATTCATGTGAAAAGGTTTGCTTGTAATGTAACAAATGCTGAAATAAGTGATTCTCTATCAGGAACACAAAATATAATTTCTGTGCAATATTTCGGCAAAAATAAAAAAAAATAAAAAAAAATAAAATGCCTGAAATGTGAAATTTTAATGGTGGTTGAATTTGTTTGGAGTACCTCAATGTGTTGATTGGATGAAGAAATCTGTAATTTTTTCCACCTTAAATTAAGGCAGAATAGCCAGGGTGGTATAGTGGTTTGAGCATTGGGCTACGATCCTGGAGACCAGGGTTTGTTTCCCCACTTGGTCATGGATACCCACTGGTTGACCTTGGGCACATCACACATTCTTAGCTCTAGAAAACCCCACAATAGTTATAGCTTAAAGTTGCCATAAGTTGGAAAATGACTTGAAGGAACACAACTCAAGAAAACAAAAAGGCATCATTGCAAGGTCTTTCTAATATGTTAAAAAAAGAGTCCCACTAATCTCCTAGGTAACTAGTAACACCTATTGTGAATTACTTATTCCTTAATTATTTAGTCATTTGTGGCATATATATGACACTGGATACAACAGAATCACTAAGTGGTCACCTGGAGTGGCAAGTTTTGTGTTTTGGCTTTTCATGAATTTTAATGTTTCTAATGTTTGATGAGTTTAATCTTCTTATTTTAACAAACAGTTAATTTTTTATACTTTTATTGATGCTTTGGTACATTTTTATTTGGTATCATTTTCAAATATGGTGTTAGCTGCTTTGAGTTTCATTGCTGAGAGAGGAGCTGGATATAAATGAACAAAAGGAGGAGGAGGAAGAGGTGGTGGTTCAGCATATGGAAGAGGGATCAGTTTGGACAAGGAGGACATACAGAGTCCATAGCGCCATTCCATGTTGCTCTTATATACATCTGCATTCTTACTCATTTTGTTCTTTTCCGGGAACAGAAGCAATGCCCCTCCTTATTCCAACCCCCTGGTTTTAGACTGAGAGAAAGAAGAAGCACTATTAAATTAAAAAACAAAACAAAACAGCCAATAAATTGAGAAACAAAATAAAATGTTAGGTAAATCCCTACAAATATATCTTGGATAGAAAGTAGATTTGTCCCTCCTTAACCAATCCTAAAGTCATTATCAGGCGATAGTGTGTTTCTTCTTCTCATTGGGTACCCTGTGAATCTTTTCTTCTAGCAGATCTTCTCTTAAAAATAGAACTTAGAAACATAACCTGTTGGACTATAACTTCCAGAATCCCACAGCTAACAGGACCAATGGGAATTGTAGTCCACACAGAAACTTTTTCAAACTCTGGCCATTTCTGTACTAGACTGTTATTGTGCTATTATTTCACTTTCAACATCCTATGGAATCTTGGGGTTTGCAGTATAGGGAGGGGGCTGAGGCCATTCCATAAGATGTTGAAAGTGGAATAATACAACAGTTTAGTGCTGAATGGCCTCTGATTTAAACATGAGTAAGATTTTTGAAAATGTAGTAAGTTATAGCCAATTGGAAAGCACTGCAAACTTCTTTTTGATCCTCTACTCCTTTAGGTGACACATATAATTTTCATTAGTCAGATCATTTTCATTACTCATGAATTGAGCATGCCAGCTGTTTGATGAAAGCTTTTTTAAAAAGTAGCTGGGGACAACACTGATAGTTTTTACTAATGGCTTAGTTATGACCCCTTTGTATATAAAACCATGTATCATGCAGCTATTTCAGTATGATACAATATGAAAGAAGGGATAAATTATCAAATTATGAAACATGAGTACTGTGGAAGTATAGTTATAGTAATGCACACATATCCTACGTTTACCATTTTATCTACTATCATTCCTTCCACCAGCGTGATATAGCAAGTCAGTTTAAACTGCATATACTGCATATAACTCCTTTCAACCTAAGGCCTAAAGTAGATTCATGGCTCCATAGACATGGAAGTTACCCATCACCATTTATTTGGTGTAAATTTAGAAAGCAGGCCTGATGTCAGCTGTTACTTTCAGTGGCTCACCTCTTAGGATAGCTGAACGTAAACTTGAACCTAAACTCAGAGCAGGATCAGTTTTTCCACTGAACCTAAAACTAACACAATTCATAGAATCATAGAGGTGGAAGACACCACAAGGCCTGCCATGCAGGAACATACAACTAAAGCATTTCTGAAAGATGCCCACTCAACTTTGTTCAAAGACCTCTGAAGGAATGTCTTCCACCCTATTCCACTACTGAACAGTTCTTATAGCCAAGAAGTCCTTCCTAATGTTTAGGTGGGATTTCTTTTCTTTTAAGCACATGCATGTAAAAGGGTATTAGGGACACCACTCTACCAATCTGCACTCCTGCTGCTCCTGCCAAACTGGAGGCTGTCAGCTGTTGCCCTGATCAGTGATGGGGAGAGTGCAGAGAGCTATGCAGCTGATCAGTCACTTTGGGCACTTTCACACTACTCAGTTATGGCACCTTGACTCCACGTTTAACTGTCATGGAACATCCTATGGAATGCTAATATATGTGTAGAGGTTGTTGGGTTTGGCCCAGCCTTCAGAGTCTCCTAGTAGAGGAAAGTAAATCATGGCAGAGGAATAAGAGAGAATCAGCAACCCACCAAGATTGTAAAGATTTTCACAGGGCAAGGAGGAAGAAGTCAAAGAAGAGCTCTTCAGCAAGATATTCTTACCATGGCCTGGTTTCTACTCTCACAAGCCCCACCTTGTCTAGCTCCTTCATCCCCCAGAGCAGTTCTGAAGAGGTAGGTAACCTTTCCCTTGGGTGAGAAGGGGCCTACTTGCTTTACCTGTAGAAACTCTACATCCCAGAGGTTCCTGTTGGGCTGCCCCAACTGTAGAATGTAGTTCTCTGGGGCTAGTTTTGCATCACCTCACCCTCTTCCATTGGCTGGACTTTGCAGATTCTTGAGAATAGGGGAAAAACTCATCTTGCCATGATTTTTCTCAACTGTGACGTTGGTACAATCAGCTGCTCTTGGTACAATCTAAAGACTACTGGTCATGTGGGGAGAAAGCTTGGAAGGCCTCACTTCTTGCTGAACAATGTGAATGAAAAAAAGAGAGGTGTGTGTGTGTGGGGGGGTTTTTGGAGCTATGTAGTTGTTTGGGACTAATAAGTGTCCTTGGAGTAGAATTTGTGGTTGTGCTTCAGTGGTGAACTGTGGGGACTGAGGGCTTTGATGTCCTGCTAGCCATGGAAAGAACTGAAGGCATCACAATATGCTTAAACCCATGAGGCTAGTTGGACTTTAAAGGGCTTGTTACCACAGTTCAGGCCTACCCAGTGATAGCACTAGATATCTCTTTTGATATCAAATCATTTGACCTTTCTCTGCCACCCCACTCCACGTGTTTGCGAGGTCACCAGACAGGCATGTACACAGGCGCGGACAGTAAGTGCTGAGCATTCCAACTCCCACTTAGGCAGGCAGATTAACGCCACTCTGTTGCTTCAGGGACCTCTCTTGCAGACACACCTTGCTTAAGCGTGACTCTACACAAAGACGCTCAGCCTCGAGCCAATGCCCTTACAATGCCAAGCCACTTGCATACTGGCTACACTATTGTTAAACCTGCGCTTTCCATCATGGAAAACTTGACCTTTGCCAAAGCTTTGTCCTGCTCCAAACTTGCATTGTTCTCACCGAGTATGGCATGGCCTGTAGGCACAATCCACCCTAAAAAAAACTCCCCGATTCCAAGAGCACCTCGGATCGCTCCCGAGTTCCAGACCACCTTGCTGCTGTTTCGTCCAGCGAGCTCCTCTCAGCGAACCACGCTGAGCTTTCTTCCCTGCAATCCTCCGCTTTTCTCCAGGACTACGAGATAAGGTGTCGTATCACCCATTTCCCCCAAAAACTCTTATTTCTAATTTCTTAATTAGCTATGTGCTTGTGGTGTCTTTTCTGTTCTTCATCCTTTAATAAAGATATTATTTTGCTATTTTAAAATGGTCTGACTGCTCTTCTGACCTGACCCCGTAGACATTGGGTGGCAAGATCCCTGCTAAATTACCTTGCCTCTTGCTAGCTTAAGAGAGTGCTCCAGTTAATTTCCCCATCTTTATGTTTGTGTTTGGTTATTTGGGCGCCCCTCCCAGGGCCCCCAGAGAACAGGGTAACAGGCTTATCTTCAACAATATAGATTGCTTAGTTAAAAAAGAAATACCTCCTCCTCCACATCATTCCAATTGGCTCTTCACCCACCAAAGGAAGATCTGTTGTTGTTGTTGTTGTTGTTGTTGTTGCTGCTTTTTGTTGTGTGCCTTCAAGTTGTTTTCTGACTTATGGTGAGCCTAAGGCAAACCCATCACAGGAGCTTTCTGGAGATGAGAGTCTATGATATACCTAAGGTCACTCAGTGAATTTTCTTAACTGAGCAGGGAATTGAACTCTGGTCTCCAAGATCATAGTCCAATGCTCAAACCACTACACTGCACTGGCTTTCTTGAAAGAAAGACACAAGAAATAAAGACATACAAGGGACTAATACAATAGCTTCCTTGGTGCTGCTCCAGTGGTGATGGCTCTGACAAGAAAGTGGACCCCAGCTTTTCCAATATTACTTTTCTTTCTTTTTATTCTTCCATGTAATCCAAATGTATGAAGAATCACTGCCATGGCTGCACACATAGAGATGTCTTCTAAAACCTCAGATGTTCTGGGACAATGTTTGTCTTGTACATGTCTTGGGAAAACAGGTATCCTGGACATGCTGTTGTAGCACTGTTACAAATGTAGAAGATAGGCTGGGAGAGGCGGATATCTCTTCCAGTAAAAAGAAACATTGGAGACTGAAGCACTGAGAAGACAAAGAAGAGAAAGAAAGACAGGGAAAGAGAGAGAGTTAGAAGACCTATTGGCTAGTATTATCTCTGGGGTTCCCGGGTTGTCATATGAACCCATCAGCCAACAATGCCTGGTGGCTTCCATGTCAGCAGGGCAGTAAATCTATGGTTTTTGTCTGAACTTTGAAATAACTATCCACAGTGCTGAGCCCTATCTCTCAAAAAAGCATCAGCATCTTGGGTCATTTCCACACTACACCGTTATACTGCTATTATTTCACTTTTAATATCCTGTGGAATCCTGGGGTTTGTAGTTTACTGAGGCCAAAGAGTTCTCTGACTGAGAATTCTAAATGCCCCTCCCTAAACTGCAAACCCAGGATTCGTAGGATGTTGAAAGTGGAATAATAGCACTATAACAGTGTAGTGCAGAAATGGCCTTGGAAAATCTCTGCAAATTACAATCTAAATTGTATGCATGTTTGTTTGTTTGTTTATTTACTTACTTATTTAACTTATGTCTCACCTTTTTCCCAAGTGGGATGCAAGGTGGCTTACAGTAATTTTAAAAGGTGCTGCTAAAACATTAATGTAACAAGTTAAAAAGAAATTAAAAATCACTATTATTAAACCCTACTTAGAGCCAGTAAAACACTTACCATATATTTAAAGCATAGATTCAATAAAAAGATAAAAACATTAAAAGAGCATACCACTTGCACACAGACTACTGCTCGACAATTAAAATTAAAATTTAAAAGCCTGCCTAAATAAAAATGTCTTCATCTATCGGTGGAAAGACAGCAGGGAGGGGGCCAGCCATACCTCCTGTGAAAGGGACTTCCACAGTCTGAGAGCAGCCATGGAGAAGGCTTTTTTCAGACTCCTCACCAACTGCACCTCTAAAGGTGGTGAGACTGGAAAAAAGTCCAACCCTGAGGCTCTTAATGCTCATGCTGGCTTAGGTAAAGAGATATGGTTGTTCAAGTAGTCAGGATCCAAGATGTTTAGGGCTTTAAAGGTCAAAATCAGCACTTTGAATTCTGCCTGGAAATGAACCAGTAACCAATGCAGCTGCAAATTAGAACAGATTTGTCATAAGTCACCACTGCACAGAAGCCACAGACTTCAAGTGAGAAGATGAGGGTTCCTTAGCTGGGTTGGGACTCACAAGGGGGTGATTAGCACTAGAGTGCTAATTTCAAGGAAATTAGCACTCTGGAGAAAAAGATAGCTTCTATTTTTGCCCTTCATTGCCTGTTCTAATCCCAATCAAGCCCAGGGATCCAGGGCTTCATGTATACTTTCCATCAAATGATTGATGTTAATTACTTTTAGCCAGAGTAGCTCAAAGTATGGAAGTCAAGGATGCAGGGGTAACAGCAAGCTTCTGCAAGCTTCAAATTGGTGCTAAGAGGGGAAAATTTATTCTGAAAAACAAAAAATTGCAAACGATAAGGACCTAAGCACAATTGTGCTCAGACCAATTCCAAGAAGAACTGTCTTGCAAGCTTCTTTGTCAGGCTTCATCTCAGCAAGGTACACTTGCCTCTTTGTCTTGTCTGCCAGTAAACAATTACCCTGCTGAAAACTAAATAAAGTCCTGGAGGAAATAGTTCTGTCCACAATTTAATTAAAGTATTTTATAGCATGTATGTCAAAATGGCTGCATCTGAGTTGATGTAATTCCCTTTATGCCCCTTATATGTAAAGAGAAGAGTGTATATTTACAAAGGAAATACTTCCATGGGATTTCATCAAGTCACTCACTTGTCTTTCACCGCTGAGCTTGAAAAACCCTGGATCAAATAAGAGACAAAATAAAAATATTGCAATTTCTAGTGGCAATGGCAATTATTGAGAGTCCACATCTTTCTAGATGTTCACAGTGTAATATCCCTGGTGATGGGTGGCCCTCAGCTCTTTCTATCATGCTTTCTGACTGATGAGATTTTATCTTTGGTTGTTAATATTGGCAGCTTTCTGTTGCAGTTCAAGATAACTTTTAACCAAAAATGAGATGAAAGTATAGGGATCTGGCGAGGGAGGGGGAGGAAGGTTGGGAGTGGGGCAAAAAAACATATAATTAGATGACATGCATTAGAAGCCCACGCCTTCAACACAGGCTAGCATACTGTTAGTGAGTTATGATAGTGTGCATCTAGCTTTTGCTATTGTAACACATTTTTTTTGGTTGTTGTGGAGGTCAGAATTCTTTATCAATTACTCAATGATCAAAATTCTTCCCCAACTTACCTTTAAAACAATGGAATCCCCCCAACCCACTCCAGCACAGCCATTTCTATGGCATTGGTGTGCAGGGTGATCAACAGAGACATAGTCAGCTATAATCCTGTTGCTAGACATGCTACAAATATTCCACCAGCAGGGTCATCTTGAAGATCCCTGGAGGTCCTTGTGTATGCCTGTTGCAGTGTAGAGGAGTACAGCTGTACACTTCTCTGCTGATCCTCTCCATTTTCCAACCAAATGCCCATGGTGGAGAGAGAACTGTGTCAGTTGAAAGATGAGTTTTTAGGGACGTGAAGGAGTAGCACCAGGAAACATAGCTACAGAAGTGTAGTTATGTGTCACATGTATGTTTTCCAGTGCAGGGTTACAGCCTCAGTTTGATTCAGAATGGTCTTGCCAAAATGAAATAATCTGGGCTCACATCAACATGGGATTGGATTAGTCCAGTTAACCTCAGTCCTGTTCCAATTTTAGGATGCATTATGTTTTCAGAAGTGAAATGTGTTGCCTGCCATTCAATTAATTCCCAGGGCAATTTATGAGGAATCAGAAGTACACTAAAAGACATTGGTGAAGTAAACCTGAAAAGCAACACAGTGTGACACACAGTGTAAAAGCAATGTTCAGACATGAAAGAGGCTAATTTTACAAAAGTTATATATGATGAAACTTGGAGGTCTTCCTACTCTCAGTCCCTCCTATAATCTCCTAACAGGAGCTACAGGGAAGGCTCACAATGAGTTCTCCATCAGGCCCACCCTGGATGCCTCCGAGATAACAAAAACCCATAAGAAATGTATTTTTCATGGTTACTGATATGAGGCTTATATTTTCATCATAGTTTCTGGCATCCCTTGGATGGCCTAGTCTACTCTTGACAAATGCCTCTCTATGAATTCTCCCAACTGCAGCAATATAATGGATGGCCTGGTATACTCTTGATGAATGCTCCTCACTGAATTCTCCCAACTGCAGAAATATAATGGAAGACAAAAACATAGCAGCAGACATGGCCTATACTGGGGAGAGCCCATTATCTGAACTTCAGGGGTCAAAGCAGAGGTAGAAAAGTCAACAGAGAAGAGTTAAGAGTTTAACGTGTGGTGAGCTCAGTGTCTCTTTCAGTAGCAACTCACTAACTAATAGCTCACTGTTAAAAACCTTTTCTACTTAAAAAAAAGAAAAAGAAATCTTATCTCTGGCAATTCCGATGGAACTTGATTACCTTTCACCATTCTGAACTCTTCCATGCTATAACTCAACAGTCTTATTTAATAGGCTATTCCCATGAAGACCGGTTAAATTGAAAGAACAAACTTTGTATCATTAATAAATAAGTATGACCATTGTATTACCGTGAATGGGCCAAATTTTGTGACCTTGAATATTGTGATCGTGAATCCTGAGAATCCCAGTGAACTCTGGAAAAAATTCAAGAGCTTTAAATGCATGTTGAGGTCCACTTAACTGGGACTGCTGTCATTCAGCACTACATGGGAAGGGAAGAAGAGGTCAGCTATGCCTACTAGCCATACCTCTGCCACTGCTGCTCTCTGCTGGCCCTGTCCCCCACCCACTTGCACAGGCAGTGGAGAGAGAGGCAATATAGCAAGGGAAATACATAAGCTGGAGTGGTAATCACACCCCATAAGTCTCTGATAACTGGGAAATATGCATTTATTCATAATATTCATACAACAATATCAACACTGGCATGTGACTGTCATAGGTTTGCTTTTGAAGTTCTTTATTCCACTGTATAAGAAGGAAATAGGCAAAGCAAGACATTTCTAATTAGGGAGGCTTTCAGCATCTGATGGCTGATATGGATAGGAGACTGAAATGGACATGTGAGCCCTTTAGTATTTTAGTGCTAGTTAGGGTTATTAAGGGGTTTTAAAAAATATTTTAATTTCATTTGAGTGGTAATGTTTTGACCAGTTTGCTTGTATTTTAATGTTTATTTATTTTATTTTATTTCATTTGTTTATTATGGCCATTTCCTCACTAGACTGTTATAGTGCTATTATTCCACTTTCAACATCCTATGGAATCCTGGGTTTGCAGTGCAGGGAGGGGCCAGATGCAAACCCTGGGATTCCATAGGATGTTGAAAGTGGAATTATAGCACTATAACAGTCTAGTGCAGAAACAGCCTATATTTGTATGTCACCTTTCTCTCAGAGTGGGACCCAAGGTGGCTTCCAAAAAGGTTTAAAAAATTACCAATAAAACATTTAAAACAATTAAAATGGTATAATTGGTTGTGTTTTTACTGAGACACGTTTTTTACTATGTTGGAAGCCCACTTGGCTGTCTGATCGTAGAGAAAGGCACATTGGAAACCTAAATAAATAAAAGCTGAGGACACACTGGCATTGTTTTCAGTGTTTAATCACCCTTTCCGCATCACACCCTTTCCACATGAGGAGTGACCCTGTCCATTTGGGACTGACTGCTGTTTCCCACATGGTCAAATTAAAATTTTGGTCCAGCACATTCCAAACCACCATAAAGTGGCAGAAAAAAAGAGTAAGAGAAGGAAAAGGCAGAGCATTTAAACAGGAAAACAAGCAATTATTTTAGAACATGCTGTTTTGTTTCAAGCAGGTTGGTTTAAAGCACCAACAGGGTGACAGGTGTTATAACTCAGTGTAAACAGGAGACAGCAATTAACAAAGAGTATTTGGGATGTTATTTATAGATATGAGTGTTGCCTTTAAATCTCTCTGAAAGACTGCTGTTGGGTTGGTGGCTGAAATTGATCTATGTCAGCACGAAAATATCAGGACAGTGACCAACAAGATTCCTGAAAGGACATAAATATGCTCCTAATTTTAAGGAACATACAACTTTATTTCACAGTCCCCTACCACCAGTAAACAAGTTTTGTATATCACTCACCAATGCATAAATCGTTCACAAATAAATTCATCTTTAGCTGGGATAAATTCTTTTCCCAGTTGAATATCCTCAAATAAAAAATCTAATTAGCATACTGTAATATTTTAATTGATTAATTAATACAATTTATTGTTGAAAAGCACAACAGTTAATTGACCAAACACCTTTAATTGGTTGACAGGCTTCATAGCTATTAATGTTTGCTGCTAGCTAGCTATAAACATCAGCTGTGACCACTAAAAACTCTACTGTTAATTGAAGACCAAAGACATTAAAGACTTCTGTCAAATGGAGCTTTCTGCTAATGAGGATTGTAATGATATAAAACTATTCAGTGAAACAAAACTTTCTTAATAGACAGCTAGGCTGGCTGAATTAAAAACAAATTATTTTTCATAAAAACTTTTCACAGTGATACAACATGCTGCATTTTTCACAGTGATACAGCATGCTGCCTTTATCACAGTGCCACAAAATGGGGGTTTCTGTGAACTAGGAACAAGGAGAACTTCATTTGGCTTGTTTCTGGACCAGATCTTCTCAAAATGGTCAAATTTCTTTACACATTTTATGGGAAAAAATTGACATTTCTTTTCAGAGAAAGATGAAGCAAAATTGATAGATGCCCATTCTAGGCAAAGAATTTTGGGCTCCTAGGCTTTGTTCAACCAGATTTGTGGTGCTATATTAGAACTGTTAACTCCTCCACAACATGATCTTAATCTCTCAAAATTAAGCTCATAATCTTTAACAGCTACAAGCAGACAGATGGAACATGGCCCCCTTCCTGCTCTGAATAGTTGCACCTACTGAATTTAGTTGATGTAAATGGGCAATAATTTTATTGGGTTCATTTTTTTTTCCAGTAAGGACATCGTGAAATTGAGAAATTTCATCCAAGAATACACACTGGATGTAGATAAGGCCTGACAACAAAGATGAATTTTACCATTTTGATCCTATTATGGTACATTGCAAGGTAAAGCAAGCTTTCCTCTAAACCAACCAGAACCAAAATCTCATTAGAAATTTAGGCTTCAGAAAGGTAGGCAGGGGCATATCTGCAGCTTCCACTGTGGTATTCAGTTGTTTAGATGAAGGTGGAAGGAGAGATACCTACTCCAACTGTGTTGTGCACAAAGGGCCTCTTGATTTCCCTTCTCTCTGTGTATACAGAGAAATTGAGGAATGGTAAAGATAACACAGCTTTTATCTCTTTTCATAAATTTTGTTTTGTCCTGTTTTTCTTGTGGCCACAGTGACTGGCCAGAGCAGGAACAGGACACAATTTGGTAACCTGGAGCCCTTACACTCTGTGCAGTTATAGCATTCCTCTTTAATTGCCATGGCAATTCTGGGCTTTGTAGTTTGGTCACAGGTTCCAGAGGTGCTCTCTGGCTGAGGATTCAAAGTGTTTCTCTCTAAATTTCCAGTCCCAGGATTCCACAGGATGTTGCCATGACAGCTATAATTATGTACTGTGAAAGGCACCATTTTGTATCTTCTGAAATGCCCAGACATATACTTGATGCCAGGACATTGAATGGGTGGCCGAGTGTGAAAGTTGGCACTCCCAAGTGGTAGAGAGTATCCAGTGAAACTTTTGGACAGTGACTTTCTTTGGAGGGGGTTGAGAAGGCAAAGAAAGGGAGAACATTTTCTCAGAAAAATAGCTTCTGTGATACCACTAGCTCAGTTCTCTCTGAAGTGCAACTCAAGGTAAAAGATCTCAAACTGAAGAGCTGAGAAATATGTTTGCTTGAGACACTGGAAAATGACCACATCAAAACAGGACGGTACCATGTTAGATCTGTAATCTGACAAACTCCATCCAAAACAATTCTCAATATGAACTCAAGCACTGAATGAATTCAATAGTGGTGATGCTCTGCTAATCAGGATTTCAAAAACCCTGCTAAGACTGAGGCAGCATGTATTCTTCCTTCCAAAAAATGCTCACAAACAATAATGTGAAGAGTGTTCAGTCAGAACAGACACCTTTACCCTTCACGTGCCCCTTGACTTAATACGGAAAATGGCCACATGGAGTGAAGACAGAAGCACTTCTGGCTAAGAGGTGTGTATGTGGCAAAAGGTTCTCGTAAATGAGTGACTGAAAATGTTAGGGACCACTTGAAAGAAAGAGAGGGGAAAAAAATAAGCCATGAATCACTCAGGACACAAATCCCAGACAAGCACACTTGATATCTCTGAAAGTGAAGTAACCTGATAAAAATTATGACCTCCGGCACCCCCATCTTATTTTATTTTTTCTTGCACTAAAATATTGCTTATGCCTGAGGCGTAAGTCAGAGCAGACCTTCATTGTCACTCTGGAGACTTGGCATTTTGCTCATTAGGCTTCTAAGGTTCTGACTGAGTGACCTTGTTTAGTGGCAAAGACACAGATGGAGCCTGGCAGTAAATCTTGTTAATGTAACAAGTATTTCTACCATTAGATGACTTTTGCACCTGATACAGGCATTTCCTTCCCCAATAAACATCCTCATTCCCCATCTCACTGTGCCACCATTCCCTCCCACCTGTTTCAGCCTAAGCACTAGATGCTGCCAGGTATTTTATAGTCTTCCCCACCAATGTGTTATCACAAAAAACATCTTGCTGCTTGCATTGGCCACACAGTCTCATAAAAAGAAAACCCGTGTTTGACATCTGAGGAAGACAGAGGCTTGCTTTATAAACAGGAACTGTTCTCAAGCAAACACAACAACTTCCTTCTGCTGTGACTTTTTGCCTCATAAGTTTCAGCTCTGTTACTGTAGTTTCTAGCCCAGACTTGTGGGATATTATATATCATTTTGATATCAATAATTTGGCCTACTATACCCCTTTTTCCTCCATGTGCTTGCGAGGCCCCTGGACAAGCTCACATACAGGCACGGCCGCTGATCGCTGAAATATTCCAAACAAATACAGGCAGGCCAGAAATAGCCAGACTGCCGCTTTAGGAGACCTCAAGGCAAGTACCACATTATGTATGCACACTACTTACAAAGAACTCCCTGCCCCGAACAGGCAACTTGAATACTCAACTATCAAGCACTCCACATTTGCATACTGGCTACTCTATTGACAATTCAGTCTTAACTCAATCATGTAAATATTGACCTTTCGGAGGCTTTGGCCCTTTTCACACATGGGAGAGCCTAAACGGAGTGGCGCACACAGGGGCGGAGATTACCTGCATGCGTTTTGCTCTGTTCCTGCACCGTCCCTGCGGGGAGCGCGGCTCCGCTGCTCCACACGCCGCCGAATTTCAGCAGCGTTCACAGCGTTCAGCGCCACCCAAAATGGTGGCTGGCAGCTTCCGGCGGCGCTCCGCCAATCAGGGCAGCGCGCCAGCTGGAAGCGTCTCTGCAGATTCACATGGGGAGCAGCCGCGGATTAGTGTGGGCAAGTTTCATAAAAACCACCTGGGAAGGTGGTTTTTAAAAAACGCGCAGTGCCACCCTTGCAGCTGCACTTGACCGGTTGGAGGTGTGGAGCCTCACCTTTTCCAACCGCACTAGATCACCCCGATCGTCTCAACGTGGAGTTTTACCCCCGTGTGGAAATGGCCTTTGTCTCCAGCCCGAAACTCATTGTTATCCCCGAGAACGGACTAGCCCACGGCCACATTTTCCCCTATAAGAACCCCTGGCTTTGAGCACTTCATTGGATCACTCTTGGCTTCCATCCCTCCTTGCTGTCACTTCATTCAGCAAGTCTTCCCCTCAGCTCCATGTGCTGAGAAACTCCATTTCCACGAACTTCTTCAGACTACCCGGGCTTCAGGACAGGTGCAGTATTTCCCATACCAAAACCTCCTCTCAAAAACCCTCTATCCCACTCCAATCTTTATTTCTATAGTTCTCTGTGTGAGTGTGTTGCATACACTTGTTTGACTCTATTTTAATAAAGACAACAATTATTATTTTACTTCTGTTTGCTCCTTGACTCTGCCTGATCCCGTAGACATTGGATAAAAGATCTCGCTCCATTGCCCTGCCTCTCGTATTGCTAGCTTGTGCTCTTTTGACTAATACCCAACTTTGTAATTTGGAGCGCACTTAGGTGTCCCTCACGGGACCCCCAGAAATCAGGGTAACAGCTCACCAATAGTCTCCCTGCCCCATTCTTTTTTTCTTAGGGAATTTGGCAGGGTTTTCATTATTGTGAGAAAATAGGTAAAAAATTAGACCACAGGGTTATGACTGGGGAAACATTGTACATTATGCTCAGTATTTTATTTCATATTAATAGAACAGAGAATCTAGTTCACTCTGGAAAAAAAAACAATTAAAATATAAAGTTGCCTTTTCACAATACACCACAAGCAATAGACACATGCCTTTTAATTTCCTACCCTTAACCTTGATCTTCCTCATATACTTTAGTTCATTTGACAATAACTGGGTTACTTGATGTGTTTCATTGAGTTTGAAAAAGTAAAGAATCAAAGGAAGTGGTGGGGTAAACAGGAGGCATTATGACTTGTCTTTCACTAAACTGAGGAATTTACATCCAGACATACACCCGGTGTCTTGCGGATAATATAAAACTAATTTCCACCATCAGGAGTGGAAAAGCCTGTAGCCCTATACATGTTGTTGGATGCAAACTGCAATTGGTATGGCCAATTGTGAGAGATTGTGTGAATCAGAATTCAGCAACAGCTGGAGGTCCACAATTGAGAAATAGAATCATTTTTCTGTTAGTATTGAAATTCTTGCTCCTTCTATCTCTACTAGTGTTTGTTATTGGTGACTGATGGCTCCTATATCAGTGGAATAGTGAATTCTGGGGTTTAATCTGAACTCAAGGAAATATTCAAGATTCTGAACCTATTTTAGCAACAGCATTCAGAACTTTGGATAAATTCTTCAGAACTCAGGATGGATTCACTGTTCCACTGACATTGCAGCCACTAACTGCCTCTGGTGCTAGTGGTGCTTCTAAAAGCAGCAGTAGCTGTATGATAATGTATGATAATGATAATTCTCCTCTTCTGACACAAGAGCTATTACCACGACCAAAAACACTTCTACTGCTAATGCCATTCCAGCTATCTCTTGCACTTCCACTAATGCTGCTTCTCTTGTTACTATCCTATTACTGCCACAATCATGTTATAAAGATAATTGCATGTTGATTTTTTAAACTCTACTTTTTTTAATATATATATATATATATACACACACACACACACATATACACACACACATATACAACATTGCATTAGGTAAGATGAAAATGCCCTATTCCATATCTAAGAAAAAATGATCAGTCTGGAAATTAACATTTCACACATCTATATTTCTTCCAGTGGTTGTAATCTCCTCGGTTGGCTGCTGTTGGCATTGTGACTCCAAAAAGATCAGAATTTTCCACATCTTTTATATGATGTTGCTATTGTAGGTACACCGTGCCTGCAGCCATGCAGGGATTCTGTCCTGTAGTGCTTATTTTATAGTTAATGACAATAGCTATGAAAGTAGAACATAACATTGCTTCTGCATCACCACAGATGCACTTGGCAGAGATGTGTTCCAGTCCCAGTAAAGCTCTGTACTGCAGCGGAGAGCACCTACAATGAAAGCCTGAGGCAGTGAGAGGGAAATGGAGCCTGAAATTCAGATTGCCCTCATTTTATCAAAGAAGCAGAATTACCTTTTTCTCCCCAAGGTACTCCATGTTGCTATTTATATTGCTGCCCTGCTGTGGCTTCTCTTTCTTTTCTCTCTCTCTCTCTCTTCATCACTTTCCTCCTCTAGTGGTCTCTTCCTCTCACACATATCTTGAGTGAGCGGAGTATGGAAAAGTTCCAGTTCTGTTGATTCCAGTGAGAACTTGTCCCTCCAGCTTCTTTGCTGCAATGCTTCATCTCTAACTTGCAAAGCGTTGTTGTTCATCGGCTACAGAGGTAGTGATGGATGGACCTGTCAGTTCTGATTTTTCCCACATCTGTTAAGAACAACTCCCAAGTTCTTCTCATCAAATTTATAAAGAAAATTTGGGGATTTTTGGAAAGTTCATCTTCTTGATGGTGTGTAAGAGAGGCTTGGTGGTTTGGCAAGAAAACCAATCACCTCACATGGTGGTGGGGTCTCTTTCTCTGGATGTCTTCAGAAAGAAACTGGACAGGCACCTGCTGGGGATTCTGTAGCTGGAGTTCCTGCTTTGAGAGACAGGTTGGACTCAATTGCTTGTGGGGCACCTTTCAGCTCTATGGTTCTTTTTTTCTCCTAGAAAAACTAGACTGGGCATAATTCTCAACCATATGAACTAGCCAATTTAGAGGTTTCCTCAGTATGGAAAGACCAGTGTGTACCTTCAGGTCATGCGGCTGTTAAAGATTAAGAGTCAGAGAAAAGGGTGTAGCACCAGCATCACAAATATGGGGAAATAAATAGGGATTGAAAGCTAAATCTTTTACTAGCCAAACACTGAGAGTTCTCTGCCTGGATGGATCTGTTTATTTCATTTTCCCTTTTATTCAGTTTGATTGTTTTTATTGCACATCCTTTCTGTTGCCTCTGAAAAAAAGCTACAAATTTTAGAAAATTCTTATCAGAAAAGGAACCACACAGGTTGTCCCTATTCAAGACCACCAGCTGCCATCACGTGCCACACTCTAATTACATTTTTTTCTGCATTTCTAATTACATGTTGATCCCTGTGACATACTCAGAAAGTGTATAAATTCAAATTTGTTCTGTTATCTAGATTCCCATCTTGACTAAAAGGGGGAAAAAGGCAGAGAAAGGAAGAACAAACACACTTCAGAACATGGGAATGTTAGCTTTGGGGGCTAGACTGCCCAGAATCGGTTATCAGCTGACTGAAGGATTCTGGGACTTGTAGTCGGGGAGTTGTAGTCCAAAAGAGTAACTTTTCTATGTGTTGCCGCACACAGAAAAAGTGGTCAGATTGTGTCCCAAAAGATTTACTCCATATCTCCAAATAAATAGATACTACCGAATTGATTCCATTTGGTGATTGTTTTGTATTTTCTTCTCAAGGGGAATAGAATAGAAGGTGATTTAAAAATACAACCATGGTGTTTTAAGAATCCCTTTAGAATAGTGATCCAGAATGGCTGAAATCTGTTTGTAGGTGTAAGATTTCACTGCCTTGCATGCAGTTTGCTTACCTCTGCTATAAAATGTCTAAAAATAGGAATATGTAGTACACAGCTTTTCTCTTGCTCTCATCAAAGTATTTGAACAGACTATTTCAAAGGTATAGTGAAGGATGGACCCTGATTTAGACAATCACACAAGACTGTTAGTAAATGAACATATTTTGTCTATTTTTCTCTCTCTTGATTGCATGAATATTTAGCTGAGGAGAAGAATATTATTCATAGAGTAATCTGCCTAGGCATCTAAAGTTGATTATTGATCGACATTGGCCCTTTTGTCCTTGCAGGTGACATGACACTGGGTGATGGCTCCAATCGATATAAATAAATTTCCAATCAAGGGGAAACAATTGCCTATCGGGTTATTCTGATCCATTTACAGATAGTATTCTGCAAAGTCCTATGGATTTCATCAGCTCAAACTGTAATCTAATTGAATGACCCCTGTGGAGCCACATACAGTAAAACATTCTTGGTAATGTCACATTCAGAACAAAGCAAACATTTCAGCCTGTATGGTTGGTTGGCAAACTGAGAATGTGACCAAAAAAAAAAAAAAGAAGGTATTGAAGAATGTACAAGGAACCAGAGAGTGCCCTGTATGTGTGCATCAATTGCTTTCTTACAGATTCTTATACATTTCTGCCGGTGTCTATTGCTTCAAGACTGACTGAAATCTCAGGAAACGCCATAGAGCTGTGACTTAGTGGTTACCTTTTTCAAAGTTTGGAATGTTACTTTGAAAATAATTAGTTACATTTAAAATTCAAAGGGGCTCAAGACAGTTCAGGACCTTTGCAGTTAACTTTTTTTTTTTTCAAATTTAAGTGTTTTATTGGCATACATGTTAAAGTCCATACAATCACTCAGCTGCACTCACTCGAACAAGCATACAAGACTATAGAAATATATAAAGAGGTAAAAATTAAGAGACAGATAGAGTCCCTTTTCACACCTTACCTTTGTCACGGTGGTGGGAGGCGGCGCTTGTGTGAGAAGTTGTTTGCGCGAGCTGTTCATGGCAGCCCTTCTGCCTCCCACAGCTGTTTGCCAGTTGCGCGAGCACCCCGCCCCTTCCTTCCACAGCGCAGTCTGGGAGCTGTAGGCTGCACTGGGGGAGGAAGCGCAGCCGGCCTGCTCATCCGATGCACCTCACGCAGGTGAGTGCATGAGGGCCCCTGGAGCATTGCGCGACCAGGCAGTATTTTTGGCTCCCAGCCAAAAATAATAAAATGCGTGTGTGTCCCGCTTTAGGCTCGTGAGCATCATGTGAATGGGAGTGCGTCGTACAGACCGACACTCCCATTCACACTATGCTCAAGGGGCCCTCACGCTACAGAAACTGTGTGCAAAAAGGGCCAGAGACATAAGGGTTTGAGTTAATACTGTACCAATCCAGAAGTCTTCAGCTGGGAGAAAATGATCTCAGCCACACCTTTTGAGGCTGAGGGGAGCTTACCAGCTTCATGGTTTGCGGATCTGGGAGAACTCCAATGTCTTGCTTTTGTATTACCTGAAGGTCATTAAAATAGTTATTTTTCATTACTTTAAAAAAACACACACACACACAGCTCAGTGCTATAAGCTGCTGGTCCCTGGTACAAAACACACTCACCTCCCATCCACCTTGTCATCACCTCAGTATCACCAACAGAACACAAGGCAGTGATACCAGGAAAGACTTGAATCATGTGATGTTTCTCTCTCACTTTATTAGAGACCGTAGTCCCTAACTTTAAAAGTAACTGACAAGTTCTAGTAATGCTTCTTATTATGACTGTAATGTAGTGTTATAGCTTAGTTATTGGGAAAAGGAAATAAGTACAAGTCATGTGGAAGCTAAGTAGGGTCAGCTCTGGTTAATACTTGGATAGGAGACCAATCATGAATAACAGCTGCTGTAGACTATATTTCAGAGGAAGGAATGGGCAGAACCACTTCTGTGTACACCTTGCCCAAGAAAACCCTATGATAGTCATGTAGCTGTCATAAGTTGACAGGCAACTTAAGGGCATATACACGCACATGCACACAAACACACAAGTGTTGCTTATAATTGATTATAATTATAATGAATTATTTCTAAGTCCTGATCACTGAAAATGAGCACTGATCATTGCACATGAGCATTATGCCCTTAATCCAAGTATTAGTCCTGACTAGTATAGAGTCATTGGATCATTTGGATTTAGTTATACGATGACTCACAAATCAACAGTTGATTGAATAGGCCTATGCTAGTCTGGGATTAACCAATAGGATTCCAGCCAATATGACCATTCCTTAAAATTAATCAGTGGATGAACTTTTAAAAAGGCAGTTTCTTTATCAGAATAAAATAATAGGTCACTGAAGTTATAGCATCTCCTCACCAAATCCATGACAATGACCCTTTTTGTATCTTTTGACTCACAATTAATGACTTTAATGATATTGGGCAACATCCACGAATCAGCATTATCACGTTCAGAAGTGAGAAGCCTCCTTAACCATGGAGTTCATTGCTTGCCATAAAAAAGAGTGTAACATAGAGGAGGATGAGTGCATTGTCTTAATGTCCTCTCATTTACAGAGTAGAAGCTATCAGTTGCTTCATGACCATATTAATTTGTAGATGGAGTTTTCAGACATCTTTTTAAATAGATTAGTGTAAAAAATGTTATCTATTTATGTTTCTTGAGCCAAGGTAGAATTTACATTAAGCTGTAGGTGGATAGATTTGATTGTTTCATTTTCTACCACAAAGATGGACAACTTGTGGTCCTCTAACTGTTGGACTACAACTCCCATCACTCCTCATGATTAGCTATGCTAGCTAGGGCTGGTGAGGGCTACAGTCCAAAAACATCTGAAAGGCCCATTCCTGCCCATAGGTTTTGAAGCAGAAAATTATTCTGTTCTTTTTGGCATCAGTTTACAATCTATTCATTATATTAAAAAATCACATACAAAAAACTTACTATACATTTTCATATACATTTTTCCTAATGTAATAATTGTAATTCACTTTTGTAATCATTTTCCTCAATATATGCATTCATCTGCTAACAGTTTCCTTAAGATGTGTACTTCTATATTTAATTTTCTCTAACGAATGATGTTTTCTCTAATGTACACATTTTGATGCATTTTGAACACAGAATTATATCACAAAATTCAGAGAAATGTGAAAACCAAGGAGAAATTACATCTGACTTTATGTATCAGTTGCAGAAAGGCTATCTAGGCTGAACTATTGTTATGTGCCCTCAAGTTTTTTCCAACTTATTGTGACTCTAAGGCAAACTTATCATGGAGTTTTCTGGGTCTGAGAGTGTGTGACACGCCCAAGGTCTCCATGGCTGAGCAGGGAATCGACCCTTGTTCTCCAGGGTTGTGTTCTGATGCTCAAACCACTGAACCATGCTGGCTCTATCTGAACTAGGTTAGGGTAGACTAAAATACAAGTCAAACACATCTCTTTCCCACCCCTACTTTAATTATTATGCAGGGAAATATGCATAATAATGAAGTAACTGACATTTAGTTTAGGCATACAGAACACTTAATGGAGATCTCTGGATTATGGTCTATCATTTCAAATTATTTGTACTTATTTGATGTTAGAGAAAAGAATTCCAATGGAAAATTGGAATGTAAACTGATAGTTATGCCTGTAGGACAATTTCACTTATTTTTCAGAAGAACTTTTCCAGATTCACACATTTCTTCATAAATAAGATCTACAGGTTTTAATTCTTTTTTTTTTAAACCAATGTAGGAGGAAATAAAACCAAAAGATTTAGTCATTTAGTCATAAGGCATTGACTGTTTAGCTTGCCTTAAAGTCCTGCATAGTCAACCACAATGGTGGTGTTCAATTTGGGTTGCCATCTTTTTCTTTTTCTTTTTTGTTTTAATGAAAAGGCTTTTCCACCTACTCCCTTTAACAGCTACATGACAAATTTTATAATGTGGCCACAGTACCAGTTGTTCCAGTTGAACATGGCTAGTAAAGCTGAAAGAGATTTTTGCTTGCCTGGTTCCTTGGAGTAGAACTTAACGAATTTCACAAATTTCTTCTTGAACAAGACAAAAAGAATCAAAGGTCTTTTTGTTAAAAAAGAAGAAGAAAAAAGAAACAAGCATGAAGTAAAGCACACCTAAAAGACTGAGCCATTCCCAATGATACCCAATCGTGCCATCAAATTTCAGATAGCATATGTACTTACATTGGTCAGAATCCTGTATGGGCTTTAGATATGTGTAAGTACCACAGTTATGGTATGCATTTCTGGCATGGCCCCTCTGCACTTAACTGGGCAGCAGCCTCTGTGACTGACTGAAGTCTCTTTCTCTGAGAGTCAGGAACCATCTGGCTGCCATTTCCATCCATCCTGTGAGTGTTCCTCATTGCGACAGGCATAGGGATATAGGGTTGCATCACAGTTCCAGAGAGTGCTTGTGTGAGGTGGGAGTGGGAATTCTGGCCAGCTACTTTTTGAGTGACAGGGAACGGATCCCCATTGATCACCGTGGCTGCTGACCAGTAAGTGGAGGCTGGAGGACTTCCACATGAATACATGACAGTTACCTTTATAAAAATGATACAGAAGTCTGCCAATTTATAAATGTTAAGACAGCAATGTTTGCTTAAGAACATTGCCTTTGTACTGTGTGCCTGTGATTGTTGGGCTCCATAATGATTTAAGCCATCACAAATGGTATGGCTTCTTGACCAGACCTTTACTGTGAACAAGTAAGAGACATCTATAAATATCCAGTTTCTTTTCTTTTCTCTCTCTCCCCTCCCTTGTCCTTGAATGGATGTCCTTTTTAAAATGTCACAGTAAGCCCTTATCATAGTAAGAGCTGCACATGCCAGTAGCTCATACACTTCATCATTTAAAAACACGTGTGTCAAAGCTGAGAAAAATCAATGTTAAAAGACTGAGCACTTTTCTCCTTAGTTCCAGGCTATAAAAAGTGATATAATGGTGTTTTGCTAAAAATACTACTTGAATGAAGCCAGATGAGACTCCCCCACTCCTCCAGATAACACTAAACCATCACAGTTGCTTACCTGTTAAAGCTAGCAATACAATTCTGAATCAAAGATGCAGAAACGGTAACGGCTTAGGGTTAGGCACTTATCTGACAACAGAAATGTTCCTCTGCTGCCAGAACCTTCTTCTGTCTGCTGATATCAGAGAGTTGCAAACAGACTGGTCTGTTGGAAGAAGAGGTTTCCAAGTAAGGCCTATGGGCAGAAGAACCAAGAGAAAGAAGAAAAGAGGTGGAGCAAGTGGGGAACCAACTTTTGTCAACTGTAAACCTCCTCCACTTCAATGATGCAACTCCTATGATGGCACAAATTAGGCAAGGTGGATGGGTAGAACAAAGTGATTTCCAACATCCCAGGTTGGGAGCGGTTTGGATTCAGCACAGCTTCTGGTGGCCTAGTGTTGGGTCAGCTGGCCCATGGGTTTCTTGGCTGGTTAGAATGGTTTTAGTGATGACAAAGCCTTGCCCCACATCAGCATCAAAATAGGCTAAGGCCATTTCCATCCTGCACTGTTATAGTGCTATTATTCCTCTTTCAACATCCTGTGGAATTCTGAGGTTTGTAGTTTACTGAGACCAAATTGCTTTCTGGATGAGAATTCTAAATAGCTCCCTAAACTGCAAATCCCAGGATTCCATAGGATGTTGAAAGTGGAATAATAGCGCTACAACGGTGTGGGGCAGAAAGGACCTCAAACCAGTGTAGTATAGAAAGGCCTTGAGTCTGAGGAGCTCAAATCCTTACTCAGCCATTGAACTTTTTGTAAGACCTATAATAAGGGACAGTCATTGTTTCTCAGCATAGTTCATCTCATGGGATTGTGGAGGGTGTTAAAGATTCAGAGGGATTTCTGCATGCTACCTTATGATCCTCAGAGGAAAGCTAATATATATATATATAACAATATTAATTATGCCACTGTTCTTATGAAGAGAAGTGAAGAGAACAGTATGATTCTTCATCACATAGACTGGAGCACCAGAAATGTAAGTATAGGAATTGGGCCTGTAGTCTGGGGAACCACCTTGTAAATGAATGAGTTCTAAGGAAGCTAAAGCCTGTATAGTTCAAAACTGAGCCCTAGTATTAGGGAAAGGGAGAGCTATAAATAAATAAATGAATAATGATAATTTACATCAATGGTGGCCACAATATTTGGCAAAAACAGCATAAATGAAGTCAGAAATACTAGGTAGTGCCACTGTAAGGTATATATTTTGGCCTAAATCCAGTTGCTAGTCCCAACAAGAGTAGATCCATTCAGACAATGTGATTTTTAAAAGTTCTGAGTTACCACTTAGAAATATATTCAGTGGTTCCACTCTGTCTTGGATCTATCAATTGGGTTTAGCCCATAAATCTCCACTCCTTTTCAACTTAGTGTCATTTTAGGAATGAAAAAGAATGTCTCAGTTTCATTTTTTGTTGTTTTTCTCAGAATCCTACTAGTTCTTGTCGCATTCCATTTTCCAATGTGTGTGTCTTTCGCAAGATGCATTGTGATTCTGTCTCCAATTTTATCTTTGGTAGACTGAGCTGGTAGAAGGGCAGGGGAGACAGACACAATTGTTTCCTTTTCCCACCTGGTCTCTGATCTCCAGCTTTTTCTAGCAGATTAGAAAAACTACATCATGCCATTCTGTTAATAAATTTGTTGCTTTAACATTATGGAGAAATTTCAGTTTACATATGCAACGTTTACCTACTCTCTACTATGTAGACCTCCTGATATCTTCATTTATCCAACCTTCAGCTAATGTCTTTATCAGGTGAAATGTTATCAGTATATGAAAACATAAAGAAATATATAATATTTGAAGATAGCCGGCATAATGCAGTGGTTTTTAGTGGTCTAGGGTTCAAACTCTCACTCAGTCATAGAAACCACTGTGTGACCTTGGGAAAGTCACACTGTCCCACCTTTAGAAGATGCCAACCTCACTGAACAAACCTTGCCAAGAAAATCCCATGATAGGGTTGCCATAAGTTGGAATAACAACATAAGTTGGAATAACAACAAAAACAACAACAACTTATGGCAACAAGGTTGCCACAAATTGGAATAACGACTACTGTTACCACAAATGCACATTTAAGGTAAAAAATTTCATTTCATATTCACCATTAGTTGCAAACAATTTAAAGGCACACAACAACAAAGAACACTTGAAGCTTCCATTTGGAATTGTTCCTCCATATGTTACCGCGCTGTATAATTAATATTATTTTGCATTTATTGTTGATAACTTTTAAATCTTAAATTAATAAACTACCATACAACTGTATAATTTATTTTCCAGATTAGATCATAACAATAGTCCTTGCTTTTTTTTTTTAAAGGAAGTTGCAAAGATTGAACCAAACCAAGTGAAACCCTTCCTTTGTGACATCAAAGGGCCCAAGTTTTTCATCACCTGCCTAATATATATTAGTCAATAGAAAACTGTACAATTTGATATTACAACATGCTCCTTTTTGGAGGGGGGCAGGAGATGATTTTGCCACTTGCCACAGTGATAGAATTAGAGACCTGGGGAAAAAATGGGCATTAACTAAAAATGTTTTAATGAGTTTATTCCAGTTTGTGGTATGAACGTTTCTTCACAGAAGTATGCACATATGTTCTGGCTTCCCTTCACAGGAAGGAAACTGTGAGCATAAGATTCTTTTCATTTTTCCTTTTTGAATTATAAGCAAGTAGATGAGCATGATTAAATTTATGAATACAAACACCCTCTAATCAGGGTGTGTGTGGGGAAACAGAGAAAAGTGTACATTAGGAAACCACACATATTTGGAGTTGACCCTTCTGTACAATGAAAATAGAAGTTCTCCGTCTCTGCAGGATGGTTCCTCTACCCCAAAATAATTCTTTGATTAATGCAATGATTCAGAGGCCCTTTCCGCAACTTACTGTTTCTCGGCGCTAAGGTGTGTGGGTTGCTCAAGCAGCCTCTTGTGCGAGGGTCTCCTGTCCCCACTGCTTTGCCTCTGCAGCCACTGCCTGCTAGTGAGCAGGTAGCATGAGGGCTCCTTCTCTTCCTTCTGCAGCACAGCCTGGGATTTTCCCAGGCTGCGCTGGGGCAGGAAGTGCGAGTACTGCAGCTCTGGAGCTCCGCACGCACGGTAAGTGTGTGCGAAGCCCTGAAACGATGCGTGATAGCACACCATTTTCAGCTAGAAGCCAGAAATGAAATAGTGTGTGATTGGTGCCTGACGGCCCTGGCAGCATTATGCAATTGTGAGGACATCATGTGGACAGCTCCTTGCAACTGCATGATGCTCCAGGGGCCCTTTTGCATGGCGAATGCTGTGCGAAAAGGGTCAGAGTGTTTGAATAGAATGCAATATATCCCTCTGGCTCTCTACAGACATGTGTCTACAAATCTTAGTCTGATAAACATGAAAAGCTACTTCTCAGAACCACTGATATTAAAACAAGAGGACAAAGAAAGAGGAAATGCCACGTCCACTTTTTAATTTCCAGGGTAAATAAAGAGGAGGAATAAATATTCTGATTTTTGAATTTTCAGTTTGGGCTTTAGACACTTGTCAAAATCAACTGGCTCCAAATCAGTCCAAGCAACTGACTTCCCAGAGCTTTGAATAGTTCTTTTTTTGGGGGAGGGGGGGCTTTAACTCCCAGAATGTCCCAACCAGCAAGGAAGTTGTAGGAGTTGTGCTCCAAAATGTAACTTTCCCAAGCATCTGATAAATACCTTAGCATCCATGTATATCCCTATCAGATACTTCTGTCCGGACTGACACAAATTCTTATGACAGCCCATAATTTTTCAAAAGAAACAGTGCTCCACTGTGACAACAACTGATCAACAAAAGTATGACTTTCTGCAGAATCTGATTACTCTTAATTAGTTAAGAATTAGTAATTATGTCTCATTTAGGCATGTAGTCTGCAGGACGTATTTTAATTTTCTTGATTAGTTATTTCTCACCAGGGAGTGGTACGGTTGATTTATGCCCACTTTTTTGTGTTGCTTGTGTCAAGATGCTGTTGAGCTAAAAGGGCAATGCAATACAATACTTTACAACAATGAAAAGTCACCACATGTTGACCTTTCCTCACCTATCCCAAGGTGAAACTTTCTTGTGAATTCAATGCCATTGAATCAGATTTATATTTAATTATGTTCTGAGGAATTATTAACACATACCTTCCTTCCAGATGCAGTAAACTATAAATCTGACCCAGTGGAGTTGCATTTGCAAAAATGCCTTTGTCACAAGATAATGCCAAGGGGAGGTCACCATCTGATATCTTCCTTTTTTTCTCAAGTAATATTCGAATCTTACCCTGTGCTGAATGAATATGGCTGGAAATTGGGCAGCCATATGAGCATGACATGGAAGGGAACTAATAATCATGTACTTTGTCTTTGATGCTGATACAGGCAAACTCACAGTAGTTTGACTATTATGCCACCACTTTAGAGGTGGGAAAGAATTTCATTCACAACATTCAGTGGATCTTTTAACACCTCTGCCCACCCATCCGCAGCATTGTCATATGTGCCAAGTGCATTATAACTAAGCGTGGGGCAGAATTTCACTGGGTAATTTTTTCTATTAAAAACTACAAAACAATAATATACACATAAAAAAATAAAAAATACCCAACAAAACTACAAACATCTATCAACACTGCAAAAAACAAAAAAGACTACAAATAACTAAAAATTGGTTCCTGCTCTTGTTGCATACAACACTTAGTTGCACTTAACTATTAGAACATTACTCAAAATCTAGGTTAACTTTGTTGCTAATAATCCTTATTATCTTGCCCCTTTATTAGGAAGATAAATTTACTTGTTCAATTAAAAAATTAGTAAAAAAAAATCAATCATACACAATTGCTCACTTAAATATATTATTTTGAGTTAATTTGATTCCAAACATTGGTATCATACCATGACCTACATATTAATATGATCATATTAATGGTATGGAAAACAATAATAAATGGAGTTAACAGTTCATTTTTATAAATTAGTGATAAATCTTGAACGTTATTACTAAAACCTATATTATAGATATTAAAAATCTAAAAGAGCAGTAACACTAGAATCATTATCTTCTATTTTGATATAACACTTCTCACATAGTAATAAAAGCAAGATCTGGCTGATCTCTCGAATAGGGAAATGGCCAGGGCAGTGGACACAACTGCCCCTAAGCATCCCTTCCCACCACATAGAGTCACATGAGACCCCTGGATTACTAGGGAACTGTTGGTGGTGAAATAAATGAGACAAAGACTAGAATGACATTGTCAGAAGACTCAGAATGAGTCTGAATATAGGCCTATGATGTGACAATGATGGCAGGGAAGAAATAATACTTCTCTGCCATAACTGCATCTATACAACTCCCTGGATCTCATCATTCTGAGTAACTATTGGACAGCTTTAGTTGCCTTCATGGGTGACCTATGCAGGGAACTAGATGGTGGAGTGTGTCCCTGTTGGTTCTGCTGGACCTCTCAGTGGCTTTCAATACCATTGATACCATGGTATCCTTCTGGGTCAACTGTCTGGGATGGGACTTGGGGGCACGGTTATGCAGTGGGTTCTACTTGTTCCTGGAGGGATGAACTCAGAAGGTGGTCCGGAGGGAATCTTGTTTGATGTCCTGGCTATTGGCTTGTGGGGGTCTGTCAGGGACCTGTTTTGTCCCCTATGCTATTTAACATTTACATGAAACCACTGGAAGAAGTTGTTCAGAGTTTCAGGGTTCACAGTTATCAATATGCTGGTGACACCCAAGTCTACCTCTCCTTTCCATCTGATTCCAAGGAAGCTGCTTCAGTACTGAACCAATGTCTGTTGTTAGTAATCAACTGGATGAAGTCAAACAAACTGAAGCTTAATCCAGACAAGACAGAGGTGCTCCTGGTCTGTGAAAAGGCAGATAGGGACTTTGTCTATACTGGATGGGGCTGCACTCCCCTTTAAATTACAGGCTCACAGGCTGAGTGTTGTCCTGGACTCAACACTGAGGGTAGATGCTCAGGTTTCAGTAGTGGCCAGGAGTTCATTTGCACAGCTAAATCTAGTGGACCACCTGTGCCCATTCCTTGAGATGTCAGATCTGGGTACCGTGAAACATGCCTTGATTATACTTTGGCTGAACTAGTATAACACACTGTACATAGGGCTATCTTTGGAAACTGTTTGGAAACTTCAGTGGGTTCAAATGCTGCAGCCTGAATGCTGACCAGGGCCAGTTACAGGGAGTGTATGACTTCCTTACTAAAACAGTTTCACTGGCTACCATTCCATTTCTGGGCATAATTCAAGAACTGGTCATGACCTATAAAGCTCTGTATGGCTTAGGTCCAGACTATTTGAAATACTGTATTTGCTTATATGAACCTGCAGGAGTTATAATAATTGCAGGGGAAGGCTTTCTCTCAGTCCCACTACCATCCCAGGCTCATTTGGTGAGGAAATGGGAGAAAGTCATCTCAATGGCTGCTCCCACTTTGTGGAACTCTCTTCTGCAGGAAGCCAGGCTGGTCCCCTCCCTGCTTTCCTTTTGCTAGCAGGAAAAAACATTTCTGTTCAAGCAGAATTTTAATGTGTGAGCAGGAGAGCTCTACATTTTTATTAGTCTGTTTTATCTATTTTTTCTAACTTTTGTATGTTCTTATAATGATTTTAGACTGGTTGATTTTAATTGTCTTCTAAAGGCTTTTAACTGTTATGGAAGCCACATTGGGTTCCACTCTGGGAGAAAAGCAGCATATGAATGCAATGAATAAATAAATGCAATAACTAATTAGCTAATTAACTAACTAGCTAACTAAATAAAATGACATTATGAACAACATTTACAAAATAAAGGGAATAAAACAACTTAATACAGTTTGAAACCAATGCACAAGCCAGCATATATCATCAAACTCCTTAAACATACAAAATAGACCATTGTTATAAAAAACTGTCAAAAACCTTGAGAAAAAGGTTTGAAATGAAGGACTGGCTAAAAGCCTATTTGGTCAATAACAGTAATAATAAAATTAGCTTTCTAATAGATTAGATGTACTTTTTAAGCCTCCTCTTTAGTTTAATCCATCTGCTTTGAGGGCCTTTGATGACGTACATCTCACTTGGAAAAGGACAGAGGGCTATAAATGGCTCCTCCTTCTGCCATGAAATTTTATTTGTTAATGGGAAAAAAACCTCCATGCCCTTAATATCTTCCTACGTTGCAGAGAACACACACACACACACACGCGCACACACACACACACGCACACATACATCTCCTGAAGCCTGCTAGGCCATTTGTTAAAAGGTAGCACATTAGGTTAATCTGTGGGAGGCATAAAAATTGTCTATCAGGTCTTAATTAATGAGGCTTACACATAAAATTCACACATACACACGATCTGAATGCACAGTACTGCGTGATTATTGACCTTTTCTGAGATGGTGCCATTTCTAAAAAGCGTATGGTAGCTGCACGTTATGCAGGGAAATGTTTATTTTCTTTCCATAAAATGTCAAGAAAGCACTTTATTCTGGGTGGCATGGAACTGAGAGGGGGAACCAGATAGAAAAGAGCTGGATCTGAGATCCTATGGAATGCTGTTAGAACAAAAACAAAAAACACCACCAACAAAAACCCTGCTGGAGTAGTGACTTGGGATCACCACTCCTTGCCATTGCAAATTCAGCTGTTGCCATTGGGAAAACGAAATGCAGTGGAGTCCTGAATATGTGTGCAAGTTTGAAAAATATCAAATTGCTCTCGCGATGGTGTCTTACATAAGCAATTTGGTATAATAGGACCATAGGACCATAACCTGCCTTTTTAACCCTCATCCGTAAGTTTTTAAAATAAAAAACATTGGACTGACATCTAAGATATTTTTTGACCCCATGATACAATGCTCAATGTCCACAAAAATGCTTCTGTAGAGAATGAAGAGAATTCCACAATACCCAGGTAACCAGAGTCAGAAAATGTACGTCCACGTTTTCTTTGAGTAGCTGGCAGACCTCTTTTTCTGGAAAAAAAAAATCTAATTTTTGTTTCCTAACAAAACTAGAACCAGTATCTCCAGTTGAAAAAAGAAAAGAAAAGAAAAGAAAAGATATATGGGCACACACATACATATTTAGGGATCCTTTAGATGAAAACATAGATGTAAATCCTGAAGGAAAGAAAGCTGTCTTAATTTGTAGAAAGGCCTTTAAGTAAGGTTTCATGGGATAATTTTCTACCCCAAGAGCAGAACAATCTCTTCTGAAGAAAATGTCTGTCCCGAAGGACAATGCTTTGTGCCTGCAACTATATAGATAACCAAATCATTTCATTTGGCTGCTACTGAGATCCTTTAAAGCAAGTTTCCCATGATGAAAACCAAATCTGTTGATTTTCTTATGCTCTGCCCCACTGCAGAAATAGTAGCGATGGGATGGGTAGGTACTGTTTTTTGTTACAGCTTTTGTTAAATAGTGCCAATGTAACTTAATTCTTTGGTTAACAAACCTTCTACCAGTTGTATGTTGGTGAAAATATTGTCTTTCATCATATTTCAGGCTAGGATATCTGTGGTTTACCTGTGTACTTGCCCAGGTAAATGTCTTCTTTCCGAGAACATATGTCCTTAACATTGCAACGTCATTATACATTTTTGCCATGTTTTCCGGGCGGATTTGCCAATGGGCTTTTTATTTCTGTTCATCAATGCTTAGGTCCATCCCTCATGTGTACCACTGATGCTTATCAGCAGTCCACATATTCTGAAAGGCAGGCAGTTTATTAGTGTCCCTACACATCAATTTTATTTCCCTGTTGTCCAATCACAAGCGCTCTTTATATTTGTTTTGTGTGTGCATGCATGTGTGTGTATGTGTTGATCTCAATCTTTTTAGAAGCAATTTTATTAGGAATTAGAACTGCTTTGTTCCTGACCACAGATGTGTCTCAGGACAGGCAGTTTTCCAAACCGGACTTCCAGGACTGCCTAGCTCTGAGGACTTACCCAGAAGTCAGGCACTGGGAGGTTGCTTGGAGCTGACAGCCTTCCTTTCCAGAGAATGACAGCAACTTTATCTTCCTTGTCTTGTTACTGCTGCCTGAGCTTTGAAAATATGTAACTGCTAATGTATAATGTATCAAAAAAATAATAATAATTCTGGCCTATGTGTGCATAGATACTCTCTTACCATCAGCATGCTATCATAACCTCCAAGAGCCTTCCTTTTACATATACATATCAGTTACCAGCTGCATGTATACAAACAGCCACTCATAACATTACATTCCTCACTTTATATAATAGTAGAACCAGAGTTAATAACCTTTGCTCATTTTTAATTCACTACAAGTGGTATTTGTTCATTTTTTCCAATGGTTTTTCACATTTCGGGAGTTTTTTTTGTGAAAATTTCTTTCAGAGAAAAGGGCCATTATGCATAAAAACATTGTACTGAAATCTTTGGAAAATGTGCAAGGATCGTTTTAAGCTTGCAAGTGAAGGTTGTTTTGTTTTTTTTAAAAAAAAACAAAAACCCAGTACTGAATCTGAAGAAGTGGGTTTATATCCCAAAAACTAAAAAACCAAAATAATATCCCTAAAATAAAGACCAAAAAGTGCTGCTACATTCCTTCTTTTTTCCCCTTCCCCTCACTTTCTTGTTTTTATGTTCATTATCATGTGTGAGAATGAAATAATTGAAAATTTACCTTCCTTATAGGCAACGGTCTGATGATCTCCCCGTGAGTACAGTTGGGTTTGCTGACTAGATATGGAGGAGGTACTAGGTGAGCAGGGAGAAGTTTCTTACACTCATTCATCTCTACATGTTTATTTTGATTTGATGAGGGAAGTATCATTTGAAGTGACCCTGATTTAAACTGTTGGAGTCCCATCAAAGCATATTAATGCTACCATTTCTCCATGAGTGACATAAAAAAACAATCCATTTCCCAGGTGTGCACACTGATTTTGTGATCTTTCCTGTTTGTGGGCCTTTCTGCTTTCTTGCTTGACAAGAGAAGGAACTGAACAGTAAGACTCACTGTGAGGTTGAATGTCAGCTCCACAATGGAGCCCATTGCCAGCCTGTTCATTGTGTGGATGAAGCTGCATTGTGCGTGACCACTCACCTCATGATGTTTGGTCATCTGAAGCAATCTTGGACCAAGATCAATTAATTCTTCGCTGAAATATCTCATATGTGTCTACATTCTAGTTTCTATGCTGAACGCATTTTATTTTGCATTCATTCATCACTTTATTCATTTATCCATCTGTTTATTTACTAAAAAAAATTCTTTCTAGTTCTTAAGGTGCCTTGAAAAATTGAAAACAAAACACAAACTACAATAAGGTAAAAAAAACAACAAGAAAACAAATGGTTATACACTAGGATAAATGTACATGTAATAAACTGTGGAGTTATTTTCTGATCCAGCCACTCCAGTAAGAATTTGACCCCTAAGGCCAAAAATCTCCCCAATTTTAAGCTCCTCAGCTCTATATTTTATTCTCTGGTAGTAACACAGTAGTATTAATAAAGTGCATTCTCTGACTTCTGTAATTAAATACAAGTTAGTCTTCAGTCTTTCTTTCTCTCTTAACTGTAAAGCATCTGGCCAGTAGACCAAACTCTTGGATTAATGCTGTTACACTTATACGAGGCTATCACATTATATCAAGTGGTACTTACAACTCAAATGGTCGCTTATTACAAGGTGACCTTATGGCAAGTTGAAAAGCTGCTAATGATCTGATGCCAAATGAGACTTATCTCTGCAATTTTATGCAGTTTTCTATTAGAACTGTGATTTAACTAAGACTTTTCGAAGTGTAGAACTCCATTCTTCTCAGAGTGAAATGAATAATTCAAAATTTAAAGTGTATTATTTTGTTATAAAACTTGTTTTCTTCCATTTTTTCCTAGTGGAAGTTCGGGGAAAGCCAAATGTCAACTACTTTATTTCTCATTGCCAATCATGCATGGATGATTAAATAGACACTATGTGAAGAAAAACTTGGCAAATGGGAGTTGCTAAGAGGTAACACAATTATAGTGCATAAAAATATACTCACTATAGCTAGTATTATATGAGAAGAGTTTTCTTTTCTCTTCTTCTCCCTTGGAGCCTCTAAATATCCTCTGTGTTGTTTCCCAGTTCTCTAAAATAGTTTTTGGGGTATCTGAGGGAGGAGAATTCATCAAATGGCAAAGTATTCCTCATCAGTGCCATAATAAACAGAGAACTGTTTAATTTATTGTCTTACAGAAAGTAAAAAGCACCTTAAGAACAGCCCTTCCACCACAGATTTTATGAAACTAGCAAACTGGCACACAAAATGGGGGTCAGTTGGTTCATTTATATGGGTTTCACAACACTTAGGGATTTATATTTAACAGGGAAAAGCTGCAATTTAGGAGGCAGCATTTTATTAAGTCCATAAGAGAAACAAAAGACATATCTTAGGATGCCCAAAATAGATCTGTTGAAAGATCCAATGATGTGTGCCCCTAAGGACTTCTTGAGATGCTTTGTCGAAGTTCTGAAATACTACTTTGTGTAGGTGCTCTCCATCCTTTATTTGCTTTGTCAATACGTGGGCTTCATTTTTAAAGTCAGTTTCACTTGAATGGTTGTGTTTAATCCAGTCATTGTTCATGGGGCAAATTACAATATCTGAATTAGGAGATTTTAGGTTACAGTACTGTATATCAAATTGTACCATACTGTGTAATTGTTGTTTGCCTTCAAGTTGTTTCAAACTTATGGTGACTATTGCCCCACCTTGCAGACCCCGCCCTGAGGAGTATTAAATATAGTGAGCCATAGAGATCTACTGGAGGGACACATAGGCAGCTGAGATATGGGAAAATTAAACAGATCAAAGGTTAAAAATTAGCCTTGGTTCTTGTCACGTATCCTAGGGGAATCTTTGAAATGGTTCCCACAGACCATTTGAATGGACTTTCAGCAATAATAGCTACAACAGGAGACAAGAGGTCTCTGGGATCAAATTAACATTTCAAATAGCCAAGAATGTTGCACCTTGGCATCCCCCGGAGCAATCATGTGGGAACTACAAAGACACCTGGCTGTATTTTCTTTATACTACAAAGTTGAAATCCATCTTCATAAAATTTAGCCATCTGGTCTTTTCCAGGAAAGGTTCCGTCTGACCCCCTCCACATACTTTCTCCTACAAGAGACCCCCATTTTGAATTGCTCTTTGGAGCCCCCAGAGAGAGAGAGAGAGAGAGAGATTGTCATGCTGTCCATTTTTCAGAAGAGCTCCCCTCAGTCACTGACGGAGTAGGTTTCAACTCATGTCTCCAAGATTTCTTTTCAGGTCATATTACCCAGAACCCATATGCCTCTCTTAATTTTTACCTCTTTTTAAATCTTTATAGCCCTTCATATACTTGTATGAGTGAATGCAACAGCATGCCTATGTGGATTTTGACATATTTTCCAATAAAATACTGAAAGTAGAACAGTTAGCCTGATTCTCTGTGATCTGGCTCTGCAAAGCTGGGCTCAAGATCCCTTAATTATGCTGCACTCTTTGCATTGCTATAGCAGTGTTCATAGCTAATTTTCACCACAAGTGATAATTTTGACAACTGTTGGGAATCCCTCTAAGGGACTCCCAGCAAGCAGAGTAACATGACCCTAAGATGAACCTATCATAGGGCTTTCTGGGGGTTGAGAATGTGGGAGGTGCCCAAGGTCACCCAGTTGGTATCGACGGCCGAGTGGGGAATTGAACTCTGCTCTCCAAGATTGTAGTGCAGTGCTCAAACTACTAAACCATGCTGGCTTTCATCATGCTGTACTGTACTGAAAAGCAAATTGTATGTTGCTTTATTGTAAATTCTAAGTACATTGCTTTACGATTTGATATAAAATTTAATAATTCAGAAATTTAATTTTTGGACTTAACAGTAAAAAAGTAGGAGATCAGATAATCATTACCTGATATGAGGGATGGGCCAACCGAATCCTTGAATCCTGGGTAAGGATTCAAAATTCCTGAATCCAAATCTCTGTGTCAAAAGAGGCAATCCGAATCTTTTGAATCCACCAACTAAATAGATTGTTGGAGACCAGGACGCCTGAAAACCAGGGAGACTGGGACATCTGAAAACCTGGGAAACTATACATACAAGGGAAGATAGTAAGTAGGTGAGGTTTTCCCTTGGAGTAATAATGGCCTTTGCTAACAATTTCACAAATTACATCTGGGCTTGTATTCTAAGCTATTTAAATTGGACATTTCATATTTAAGTTCAGTACTTGACTGGAAGCTACAGGCTTGAGATTTCAAGGACAGCTGAAACATTCCTTTGCATAGCTCCCTTGCAACCTCTTTCAGTTTGGAGTTTTACAAGATGTCACAACCTTCTCTGCCAAAGTGTGCTGGTGCATCATCAAACTGCAAACCCCAGGATGCCAAAAGGAGCTATGCAAAGAGAAGCCAGTTTTGACCTGGATTAACTCTGTACTGTAGTATGTGGCCCTGTTTACACAGGCAGAAAAATGTGGAATTCATCCAAATTTTCCTGCCTGTGTAGAAAGGGCCTTCGTGTCATTTTCCATCTGGGGAGATCCTGAGGCAAAACTAGGACAATTGTCTTGGCCAGATTTCTTCTGAGGGATGTTTGCCTTTGCCTAGGCTTTTGCTAAGGCTGAGAGAGTGTGTCTTGCCCAAGATTATCCTTCTTTCCCTTGCTTTTTAAACTCTTTTTTAAAAAAAGGATTCGAAAGATTTGAGATTCATGAGATTCGTGGATTCCCAGAACCTTCCAGGGATTCAGATCTGGATTTGGATTCAGAAAATTCTGGATTCGTCTCATCCCTACCTAATATAGAAAATCTGAAGATGTTAACACCTATGTACAGTTTTCCTGTAACAGAAATATTCTACATGAATCCAGAAAAGGATTCAGATTAACAACAACAGCTGTTTTGCCCATATTGATAATGTTTCATTGGACAAACAGAGGCCATTTCCGCACTGGGAATTTAAAATCGTGCAGAGCGACCTCCAATAGATGTCTTCTACACCGTAGAGTGGACTGGGGTGGACTATTTTCTGTAGATCCACACCTCAGTCCGGTTCTGGTCGCGGAGGGTGGTTTTTAAAAACTCTTTTTTGAGGTTTTTAGAAAGCACGGAGTGAGCAAAGCTGTGCAGCTCCGTTGCCCACCTCTGGAACAGATTTGCAGGTGCACGCAAATGCGTGCCTGCAGATCTTCCGGGGGCAGGTTTTCAGCTGGCTAGCTTCTCCAGAAGCCGCCATTTGGGACGCCGGGGAACTGCGGAGCAGCAAACTCACGCTGCTCCTCATGGCGATTGACTCGGCCGGCTGGAAAACAAAGCCGGTAAGCTCCGTTTTCGGGCATTCCCCCCCCCCGACATGCAGGAAGGGCCAGAGACAAGCTGCTTTTTGAACCATTTTTTATTTAGGCTGGCATGGTATTTTATTTGGTAAGTGAAGTTGCCACTGATTTCTTGACATGATACAATAAATTCTCTTCAGTGTTTATAAAAGGCTGAGAGGGGGAAAAACCCTCAAATTGCAGTAGCGAGAACTGTAAAAAAGGCATAAAAAGTTTAACTGGAAAAACTTACTTCCTTATTTTGGAAGGAAACATAACTGGAATTAATTATTTATGGAAAAGGTTGAGTTATGTTAAAAGTGTTTTTGTTACAAGTATGTTTTTTGCATAAATGATTTCAGGAATGCCTGGGCATCAAATTCATGAACAGATAGACATAAATACATGTGCAAATATATATACACACACACACATGCGTGTGTGTGTGTATAGTAAAACAAAACATTAACATTATGAACAGAACAATTAATACAAAAAATCACTATAAAACTGAGCAGCCAATAACAAGATCATGAGACCAAAAACAATAAAACAAAACAGCACAAAATGCCTACCCCCTGAAACCAAAACAAAACTCTGTAGTAATTAATACACAAATGTTTCCTTTTGGAAGATTCTAATTTCATTGGAAGGAAGAAAATAATGGTGTCAAATGTGTTTTCGGGAAGGAGGTCTTCCCTGGCCTTGATGTTACCGTGAAAAAGCTGATGTCCCACCACCAACCTCATATCAGATGATAAGGGTTAGAAGACACTAAGAATGAATGGAAATGGGTTTGTTTGCCTTTAATGTGTTAACAAGCATGATTATCTTACATTGTATAGCAGCCTTTCTTAACATGTAATTTCAGTAGCATCTGATAATGGAATGGGTAGTTCAAAAAATACATAAGCTTTAACAAATGCTGCCTTTGGAAACTGTTTATATCCCCTCTCTTTGCATTTTAACAAGACACTTTTTGATCCAGATTGTAAGACAGATAATGGAAACAAATAGGTATCTTATTCTCATTGATACATGGTACTCACTAAGATGCTTAAAAGAAATAGTCCCTGTTGGAGATTTAGGATTAGTATTGATTAATATTTTTTTTCAGCTGCAACAGAGATTTGTTCAACTGCCATGAAACAAACATACAAACAAACTGGACCCATTATAAGAGAATAGCTTTGAAGGAAATGGTCCATAGATTTTAAGTATAAGCTAATCTATTATGAGTTATAGGATGAAAGGCAGTGAACAAAAAGAGTTCATGTAAAATATGAATCCTTTGACTATGCACTGACTTAACAAATATGGTGCTTTCTTTAATTCATATGCTATGAAATTTTTTCAGTGAAATTTTTGTTTTGGTCAATAATAACAACAACAACAACAACAATAATTTCTATCCCACCTCTCCGCATGGATCGAGGTGGCGAACAACATGAAATACATTATACATTAAAATACATTAAAAGACATTAAAAACATACCCAATCCTCCCCACCCACCAACCCACCTAAACTAACCCCTTAAAACACACAGCAATTAACAGTCCATCAATTACTATTAGCAAAGCAGCAAGACAATTGATGGGAGGTGATGGAAATGCTAGTCTTGGAAGGCCTGTCAGAAGAGATCAGTCTTTTAAAGCTGTCAAGACCGGTAATATGCCGGGTCTCCTCTGGCAGGCCATTCCATAACTTGGGAGAGAGTCCTCTAAGAATAAATATTTACCAAAATAAAATAAATGAAGAAATGAAGAAATAAATAAATATTTCATAGTTATGGAAAAAGTAAAACTGGATTCAGCCAGTTGAAGAAATAAATGACAAGCAACTAACACATAACAAAACCTCCTGTGCCTCCTATAGGTTGTTTGGCTGGATTGATATTCCTGTCTGCTCTTCCATCTTCCAGATGGTCTTATCAAGTGCCTTTCTTCCCAACCATGGTTTTTATGCAATTTTTTTTTTTGCACATTATGATATTGCATGAAAACAACAGGCAAGGCCTTGGTTTTTCTCCTCTTTGACTGGAATGGCAGCTTCCTCCCACCTCCCCAGTCTGCCAAAGCACCTTGCTGCTTTATGCACAGTTCTGGCCTTCCCTAAAAACACCTTTGTAAAACCAAGGTAAAGCCTTTCAGTTGTTAATTAAAACTCCTTTAATGATTTATGGTTATAAATCAGAGGCTGTGTTCCCAAATCTAGGCCACTCTCTCTGAGCAAATTTAAGTGGATTGATTTCTCTGTTGCCCCTTCTCTAGGCTTTCCTCAACTGACTGAGAACTCCTCTGTCTGAAAGATTCACCTTCGCTCTTGATTCCTGAAAGTCTGACTCTTTGGGAAAACTCTCTCTCTAAACTCTAAACTTCTATAAACACTTTTTCACTCAGGCCTCCTTCCCAGTAAAAGGGCTGGGTTTTCCTCTAGAGTGGCCATTCTGGTTGCCTAGCAACCTGTTGCTGGACAGCTTTCCTACCACTCAGGATACCACTCCGCCTGTACTTTGTCACAGATATATACTTGTGTTATTGTGAAGACATGCCATAAGAGCTGTATTTTATATCTTGTGTATACTAACAGGTATGCTAAAAGATGTGGTTCCTGTAAGTTTCCACCATTTTGTGTCCACTTTCACTTGCTGTTTACCCTTAGCTTCTGTTCTAGCCAGCCTCCCCCCTTACCCCACTGTTTACCTCTAGAACACTGTTCCATTTAAACTGTGTTTGAGACTAGGGAAAGAAAGGGAAGGGGATGAAATGTTCAGACAAGTCCATGCAGCATGTTCAATGGTCTAGTATTCACAGTGCTCTAGCATGGCACATCTTCAAGCACCCTACCCCCTCAGTATCTCCAAACTGCAGAGCACACACAAGGGTGCATACACACATGTGCGGACACGCAAACACACCATTATGATTCTGAAAGTGAGTTTCTTTCTACATGTCATGTTTTGTATGCTCAGAAGCAAAACCCATTGGGTTCAATAAGACTTATTCTCTGGAAATGAGAGAAATATACAAAATAAAAGGAGAATATAGCTTAAATGATGGGAAATGGTAGGGTTTGGCTTTTATTACATATCATTGAGAAGTAAGCTGTCATCTCTTGCATTGTAGCTTATAAAAAGGTAATCCTGCCAATAAGCTGAATTAGAAATTAGACTGAGTTCAGCAGGACTCCAGTCTGTAACATGGCTGCATTAGAAATATGACACACCATTCCTTTCTGGATCAATGTGTCTGTGTATGTGTGTGCCAGCTACATATTTATTCAGGAAAGAGGTCTGAGTGGGAAGGAAAGAGTGGAGGAGAGAAGAGGACATTCCGTATGAAGAGATATATGGTGGATATTTTGATCTCACCAAGCCAGTTCAGGGATCCCAAGCATTTTTCAGAAGCAGCTACCTAACTTTTTGCAAACTTTCCAGGGAAAAGCAATTCCATTTACCTGCCCACGTCTTGCATGGGTAATCCTCTACTAGCATGAACATAACTTTTAATTTGTTAGATTCCTGGTAGATTCCATTCAGATTTCTCCTAAATCTTATGGAGCAACAAATACCATGTGCCACTCCAGCTCAAGAAATAGTGTTGGCTGTGAGCATGCAAGCATAATCCTCAGACAGTTTTGTAGTTTGCTTCCCACTCCAGAAAGGGGTGACACAGAAGCCTGCTTCTGTACCCCATCTACTGTTGATGGATCTGCCATAGATTCAAAGTTCCCCTTTCCTCAAAATATCCCCTTGCCTACCTTAGCATTTATAAACCAAAGACTAGTCCAAGCTTTGATGAAAATTTTTTTTAGAGATCTAGGCCATTTATCTTATTCAGATTAAAATGTCTGCTCTTTGTGATTTTCATTTTAAAAGCAAAAATAATCTAGACTACAATCAACCAGCCTAAATACAAATTCATATAAAAGAATATTGTTTTACTGTAATGATTGACAATACTTTACAACTAATATGATGATGATGATGATGATGATGATGATGATGATGATGATTTAAAATGAATAAGGCAAGGGCTGGACTCCTGATGGAAAGTTACATCATTGCAAACTGACTTAAGTTCATGTAAAGTTGAACTGCATGGGTGTACAACATTTGTCTTATCAGGAGAGAAGAGGAAATGTAGCTGTGCCTTTGAGTCTATTCTGCAAATGGAATCAGCAGCATGGTCATTGATCAACATGTCCTGCTACACAACATGTCCTTCATGCCTAATGTTTCCCAATGCACAATATGTCCATTGTGGACTGGAAACCCCTGTTGCACAGTGGGAAATCTTCAGTGATGCCCCATTGTGTATCATCACACTTTACTAGCACAGTTGTGTATTCTGACAGTACTGCAGTTCTATGATTGTGAATTTATTCATCATCACGCAGCATCACAAAGATAATAAACATAAATATATTTGTTCAAATGGACTTGTATCAAAACCAAGTTGGCACATTTTTCCATATGTGGTGGTCCTACCCAAAGGTGAAAGCCTATTGGGCATAAGTTCACAACATGATCTTGGAGATATTCCAATATGGACTGCCTTTGTTGCTGAAACTTTATGTGACCCATAAACTTGACCCAGCTTTTTCAAGAAAACACTGGAGAACCTTGCTGTATGTGGCTACACCAGCTAGAATCACCTTTGCAAAAGCATGGAAGAAAAATCTCATGCAGGATGTGGAAGAATGGCCTCTCAAATTTTCAGAAATGAAAAACATGGATATTTTGTCACATAGGGTTTAAAGCCAAGTTGAGAACAGAATTAAAGAAGAATGGGTCCCCATAATGGACACTTTTATTTGCTCAATTGCCTTAACATTAAGAGAAGAGTAAGCGACAGCAGTGTGAAATTGGTCATATGTCACAAATACCGGGTTAAGTTAACATATGTATAGGGGTATACAGTCTGGGCTTATCACAGAAAAATGTGAGGAGGAATAAGATATCTTAGGAAAGATCAGGGATGGTCAGAAAGTGAAAGGTACATTGTAGAAAAAAATTGATAAAAAGTAGTAAGTGTACAAATGCGGTGTCCAACAAGGAAGAAAGGAAGTGTTACACTTCACTAACTATTTCAATTTCAAAGAAAAGTTTTATTGCGTGTAATATTTGGTATAGTGAATAACCAATTTATAATTACATGAATACTGTAATATTTCCAATATGTTTTGGATATGAAGATATTCTTTATTTTGTTTTTTCCGATATAACTACACTGTTGTCGGCATTATTGTTGAGACACATGCTTTTTCTTTTCTATTTTAATCACACATACACATATATATGCATACATACATATATAAACTCAAGTCATTGATAAATACAGTTGTGAAGTACAGATATCTTAAAATTCTTTAATTAATAATCTTTCTTACAAAATCATATTATCTCTGGCACACCTCTCCCCACATTTCAATAATGTTTCAATATAACATTTCTTTGAAGATTCCAAGATGTTACATAATATTATTAATTAACAAGATTAATTGTTATGAATATATTCATACACTTGGTGTAACATCCAGCATTGCATGGGAAAATGATTAACCATTGTTAATCATTGTTCAGTTTCTAGTACTCTGATGGATGATTGCTTGTCTCTCATGGTTAGAAAAATACCCTGTGTTCTAGTGTTCTGCTTTAGAAGCTGCTTTTCTTTTCAGCAACAAGGACTGTGGCAACCAAAAATGTACATTATTACCTGTACTACTCTTAGAACCCAGTATTTTTTTTGGGAGAATCATTACTTACCTATCGTTAAAGATTGCTCTGCTTCAATGAGTCTGGTGGATTGACTGCCTGTCTGAAATGCTATTCATGTTGTGAATCAGGCTCGGCGTGCCTCTAAAAACAGCTGCCAAATATAGTATTCTGTATGAAGAAAGAAATAGTTGGGGTACCTCCCAGGACCGCATAACCTATATGTTAATCAGACCATTCCAAACAGGCCTTCTAGATCTGGTTCAGCCAGCTTAAGACTTAAGAAACAGCCAAAGAGGGAGAAATGTAATTGTAGTGCTTCCAAAGCTTCTTGAAAGTATATTATTCTTACTATTATTTCTACTTTGCCTTTTCCCTAGTTTGAGACTCAAAGTGGCTTACAATTTAGGAAACATCACTAAAAATTCTCAAGATACAAAAGTTAAAATGAGACTAAACAACCAAAAAATTAAAACCAGATTAAAGCAGACCATTAAATACACATACACACTGACAGCAGTATAACAATTAACAGGATCCTGTGCCCTATTTAGGTAAGACAGGCCTTATATAGTCACTTATCAAATGCCTGTCAAAATAAAAAAAGTCTTTACTTGTCTGCAAAAAGAAAGTAGGGAAGGTGCCAGTCTAACTTTTCCAGGAAAGGAGTTTCAGAGCTTGGGGGCAGCCACTGAAAAGGCAGTTTGCTGTGTTCCCACAGCATATATATCTGTAGGGGGACAGACAGAGAGCTTCTCCAGCGGATCTCAAAGCATGGGCTGATTTGTAAAGGAGAATATGGTCTTTCATATAACCTAGGCCTGTGCTGTACAGGGCTTTATAGATCAGAACCAGCACTACCTATTTGTCTTTCATATACTTTCTGATGGTGTTGGCTCCTTGCTCCTTCAGTTCTTAGACACCAGTATGTTCACCATGATGAATAAATTTCCTACCATTTCCCATCACATATTTGATATTGTCCTTTAGCTCAATCACAATATTAATATTAATAGATATATGTTCAGAATGTAACAAATTCATCAGACCTGTGGAGGCATTTGTCTGCTTACCTATAGGACTAAAAGGTGGCTGGGGATGTGAGTGTATGCCCATCTACCCAGCAGCATTCTGCATCTTCGCGAATTCAGCACAAAGGTCTGTTCATGGCTCTATTGCCATGTTTGATTGAATGTCGTTATAAAGCTCTTACGATTGGGAAGTATGAAGTTCTTTGGGATGCTGCTATGCATGCAAGGAACATGCAGAGAAGAGACTATACGTACCTCCATCTCCCTGTCCTCACTTTTGCTGTGCACATGAGAAAGAACTTTAGCACTCTATTGGACTTTTATGAACATGAATGTAGCTTCTAAGATACAATGAGAAAAAGAAAGTACTTCTGATGTTCAGGGTAGATAACTTCATTCTGAGTTTATAGAGGCCTCAGCATGATTTTCATTTTAAAAGAGAACACTGAATAATTTGATTAAACTTGGTGGCAATTGAGCAAACAACTATTCTGTCCTGTGACTATGAGTGCTAAAACTGAGGCCCTTCCTCCAATTTACCTTTTCTCAGCACTGGAGCATGGGGATCATGTGAGCAGCCTCTTGCAAGAGGCTCTTGTGTTCCCACTGCTTCAGCTCCACAACTGTTGCCTGCTGGCCAGCATGCAGCATGAGGGCTCTGCCTCTTCCTTCCACAGCACAGCTGGGCATTTTGCCAGGCTGCACTGGGGGAGGAAGCATTAGCGTCACTGCTCCAGAGGCTCTACATGCACGGTAAGTGTGTGCGGGGCCCTGGAGTGACATGTGATCACACACCATTTTCAGCTACAAGCTGAAAATGAAATAGTGCACGATCAGTGCCTGCCAGCCCCAGCAGCATCACACGATTGCGAGGACATCTGAAATGCTCCTTGCAATCGTGCGACGCTCCGGAGGCCCTTTTGCATGGCAAAAAGGGCCGGAGACTAACGCAAATCTCATTTGAGAAGAACACGATTCAGAAAAAGAGCATTTTTAAAGATCATTTGGTTGATGGCTCAGAAACACAAGGTGCTCCATGTTACATCCAGTTATCCACAATAAACACTTTGTGTTTAGATTTAATCCCAGCCTTCTACCATCTCAGAACTTAAACTTGTTACAGATTTGAGCTATGGCTTCCAAAAATCTCCTAGCCACTTGTTTGGGGAGTTCTGGCAATTGTAATCCAAGCTCTTTTCCATTTTCAACCTGTGTCCCAAAGGTGTGTATCCCAAACATTATGGCCATTTCTGCACTAGACTGTTGTAGTGCTATTATTCCGCTTTCAATATCCTATGGAATCCTGGGATTTGCAGTTTAAAGAGGGGCCTCAAAGGCCCCAGGATTCCATAGGATGTTAAAAATGGAATAATAGCACTACAACAGTCTAGTGCAGAAATGGCTTATGTATTCCTCTCCCTCTTTACAAATACAGAATATAATTTCCATTACATTGTCTCTCCCTCTTTCTCTTCATACGCATACTTTCAAAGAAAATAGTTTACAACTAATGTACATTTATGCAAGTGTGTCTAACTTATACAATTTATTTCCAGCTTCAGAATTCAAGTTGCAGATTTGGAGTATTTTTAATTTGGAATTTCAAGGCCCAGAAATTTACAGTATTCATTTCATAAACAAATGGAGACCTGTGAAGAAGAGGAGAAAAAATATAGTTGCATTATGTTCTGCAGCCACCACTTTAGTTGCCATGAATTATTGTAACCACACTGAAATAAAGTACAGCGTTTACAGTTTAGGTAATCTCATTTTCTTTTCTCAATTATAGCGTTTGGGAAGCAGATGCATTTTAAGGTTTCTTCTTCCAGACTGGTGCATTTCCTCTGTTAATGTCACATTTAAATGCAGGAGCATATCAATAATTGCAGAATATCACATCATAGCCCTGCACTGCTTAAAATGTCTTCAGGTCTGTCATCATAATGTACAGATGTATTCCCAAGGTTGTGTCACATTGTTTTAACAACCTTTGCCTGGTGCAATAGCGTAAAAGTATAACAAAATAAAAATGCTTTCATAGCAGATGAGGAAGGATGAAATAAAGGCCCAGAACAGAGACAACAGGAGGTCAGCTGGCCTCAAATATATGAAGGATGTACACTTCTTTAACCAGGTAATTTTTGTTTTAATGGAAGTGTATAAATAGGAACAGTTCTAGAATAGCAATAATGATGATAACATTCTCTTGGTATAAATGACTGTACCAGATCGCTAGAGATACAACATGGTGTAGTGGTTTGAGCATTGGGCTATGATCCTGGAGACCAAGGTTCAAACCACTACAGCTTGGCCATGAAAACCCATTGGGTGACCTTGAGTGTGTCACACACTCTCACTCCCCAGAAAACTACATGATAGATTCACTTTAGGGTTGCCATAAGTTGGAAGTGACTTGAAGGTACAAAACAACAATCAGAAACCAGAGATTTTTTTTTTAAAAAATGATAATTTGTTGCAGTTATTGTCCTGAGGCCCCAGACATTGTTATCTATCATTACATGAGCCCTGTTGGAGGATGTAGCCATTATTTCCCTTTCCAGCTGCTGCCATGACAGATACCTTCAGAGGAATTGCAGCTCATGTTGATGGTGGCAGCTTTCACACAGTCATTCAGTGGGGAGGTATCTGAACATTTGGAATGCCAACACCAATCTTTGGTTGAAGGGATCCAGATCTTCTCTGATGTGGGCTGGAAGCAAAATGAGTTTCAAAGCTACTTTTTCCCCCCTTTGGACACACCTATCCATAATGGGGATGTGGGGACAGATAAACACATTCTAAAAGCTCAAGTTAAGTGGATTGTTCCTGACCACCCCATTCATTATTATCAATGTGTCTTCCCATTATAGATGACATCAGCTGTGAATCTGACAATGGTGAAAAGTGATCCTACACTTACTTAATGCATGTACATAGAAATCCACCATCTGAAGGGGATCCTGGGCCTACAAGGATCTCCCTTAATGTGTAGAAGCTCTGTTCTCATGTACTGGGATGTGCACAGGATCCCTTTTTCCAGTTGTTAAACATATGCTGTGGGCCATAGAAGGGATGGAGGCCCTAAAGCTGTGATACTTTCTAGTGAATGCATAGTATTGTGAGCAGAGGCAACTGGGCCCTCCTTCAGTGGAGCAATCAATTGACTCTGGATTTTACCCAAATTATGAAGACACCATGTTGAGTCCTGGCCCCCTTTAAATTCCTCTAAAGGTGGCAGCTAAAACCTCAAGCTGCTTCACTGCTTCACTGACATCATCACATTACAGAGCAAATCTGAGTGTAATTTGTGAGGGATAAGAGTGAGAGGTGAGAGGCAAAGTGATAAGCAAACTGAAGTAAAATTTCCCTTCAACTTCCCTGGGAGGAGTCACCCTGTGTGCCTAGTAGCAAAAAAGCACCGCAAGGCTTCACAGAGAGAATGGAAGTTTTATTCTAAAATAAGAAAGTCTAAATTAGGTTATTACAGTATCACATGAGTTGGTACATCTTCCTCCAGGTAGTAGCCTAAGCAGTTGCAACACTGTAAGAAAGAAGTTATGTTTGAAAACTTTGGGACCAACAATCAGCTGGGAAAATAACACAAATCCCCAATGTCTCCTGAGTAAAACAGTCCCTTGCCACTTACATAGAAGCAGACATCCTGTTCTCATGTTTCTTCAAGTTTCTTCAAAAGAAGTGAGGATCTGATCTTTTACAGATCCAACTTCTACCAGACCTTCCTCATGGCAACAACTAGCATCCAAACAAGAACAGGAAAGTATTAGACTAGAGAGAGCAAAACATTATTTTTTTGTCCCTTTGGTTCTTGAAGATTTGCAGTTTTTTGACACATCTACTCCTATATTTGCTACTTACAAACATCTTATGATGTTAAGTAACGTTACATAAATGGTAAATTAACTGGATAATGGATGGAGTGGCATTATCGCAACATGTTACAGAGAGGGCAAGGTGAACTCAAAACAGGGCTACCATTTTCAGAGTCAGTCTTTTGCTTTTCACATAAAGTGGTTTCTCCCTAATACTAATAATGCTTGAACTTCTGCACATTTTCTTTCATGTGACCTTTCTAGATATTTTGGGCTTCCGCACCTTTATTTTCTATCAACATTGTCTGGTGCTCTTAAGAAGGAGATTATTGTTCCTTTCAAAGCCTGGAGCCCAAGAAGACACTCTGAATTATGTTGCCAGTAAATCTGTAAATTATTACAGAAAGATATAGCCTCCCCTTTTCTAGTTATCAGCCCAACAGATGCCCTTATAACTCTTTGGTTCTTTAATACCTTCATGTACATTATTGTCAGACTGATTGACAGTAACAAAGATAAAACAACAAAACAGCGATAAATCATAGGGAACAGAGACTGAAGAAGATAACAGAAATGCCACAGGGAGTGCAAACAGGCCAGAGACTAACAATGGAAATGATAAATATGATAAGTTGCATCTCAATGAGTCTCAAATAATGCTTAGTTGTTGCTCACACTTGCATAGATCTACTTGATTGAGGTAATTTGCATATTCTGAAGGTCATTTCCTTCTCAAAGCCATGATAAAATGCTCTGATTATGACATATATTTCTCTAAGCCAGGGCAGGAAGTCAAGACCTGAGAAAATCAGGGAAGATGAAGACAACA